>CM061548.1:4986576-5246576 GCA_030864215.1 Capsicum pubescens | reverse complement strand
AGTAATTTTTTATTTGTCCGTTCTGACCATATATATTACATGCATAGGAGAAACAAATATACAACATTATCAAAAAAAAATCTTCTTTTCTTTTTCTTTTGTATGTCTCAAGTAGCAATTCAAAATTTTTTGTTTTTTTATTCATAACAGGACGGTATCGTGTTGAGTCAAAATATATTGCACACAGGGCGTCTCAATAAAATTAATGATCTAAAGTTAAAGTTTTAACAAGAGACCTAATTTCGAAGGCAAACTTTAAAGAGCAGGTCATACAATTAGATGGAACACAACCCCTCATTTGATGTAAATGGGCTGAATAGATCACAACCCCTCATTTGATGTAAATGGGCTGAATAAAATTTGAGTCAGCCCAAAAAGAGAGAAATATTAGAGCCCCGCCGTCGCGTAGTCGGGTAGATTCAGCGACCCGAAAAGCCACCACCGTTCCGGCGACAAGGATTGTTGAAATACTTAACAGAGATGCCTCTTTTATTGGCCTCTACCAACTAGTTTGGGATTAATTGATAGCTGTTTTTGTGCAGTATACTGATACTAGTCTCATGAACTTGTGTGTTAAAGTCAAGTTTTAATAAGAGGCTAATTTTTTTAAATAACAGCTCGATGGAACAGAACCCCTCATTTGCCCGCGTAGTAGGGTAGATTCAGTGACCCGGAAAGCCACCACTGTTATTGGCCTCTACCAACTAGTTTGGGATTAATTGATAGCTGTTTTTCTGTGGTACACTGATTTCATGAACTTGTGTCTTAAAAAACACTTATTTTTTTCTCTCCCTTTTGGGGTTTCTAACAATTTAAGTTGCTTTAGCTACTTTTCCACCTTGTCTAGTGATAAAATTTCATGTGTGAACGATGCTGATGTTAATGTTGTATTTGCTAGAATAAGTGGTGGAAGTAGTGAAGGTGAAGTTGTCCAATCATTGCTTTCTGACCCAGCATGTGATTCCATACGGATAACTGATAACTTTGTTGATAGGCTGCTTTATCGGTTCAAAAATGACTGCAAGTGTGCACTTGGTGCTTTTAGATGGGCACAATCACGTCCCGACTACAAGGCCTCACCGGAATTGTACGATAAGATGGTGGATATACTGGGAAAAATGAAGAAAATGGAAAAGATGCGGTCATTGATTGAAGAAATGAATGCAGACCATCTTGTTTCTCTTAACACAGTAGCAAAAGTTATGAGAAGGTTTGTCGGTGCACGAGAGTGGAAAGAGGCAGTGAGGACATTCGATGAGTTGGAAAAATTCGGTTTGGAGAAGAATACTGAATCGATGAATTTGTTACTTGACGCTCTCTGCAAAGGAAATAGAGTCCAACAGGCTCGTGAACTCTTCTGTAAGTCGCGTATCCCAGCAAACGCAAACACTTTTAACATTTTCATTCATGGTTGGTGCAAAGTGAATCGGGTGGAAGAAGCGTACTGGACAGTTCAGGAGATGAAAGGCAGTGGTTGTAATCCTTGTGTCATCAGCTACTCAACCATCATTAAGTCCTACTGCCAGCAATTCAACTTCCAGAAGGTCTACGACCTGCTCGACGAAATGCAACAACAAGGATGCGCACCTAATGTGGTCACTTTCACCACCATCATGTGTTTCTTGACAAAGTCAGGGGCATTCGAGGAAGCCCTTAAAATTCCCGAGAGAATGAAATTAGTCGATGGCTGTAAACCTGATACACTGTTTTACAATGCGCTGATTCATACATTAGGCATGGCACACCGATTACAAGAAGCTACTCGTGTTTTGACTGTTGAACTGCCCAGAAATGGCGTTCAACCGAATACGTCGACTTACAATACCATCATTGCCATGTTTTGCCATCATTTGCAAGAGGAAAGAGCGCTGGAATTTCTAAGGGAGCTGGAAAATTCACCAGTTTGTAAACCCGATGTTCAGTCATACTTTCCGCTGCTCAAGTTGTGCTTTAAAGTCGGAAAGACCGATGAGTACCTGAAAATGTTGGTGAATGATGTTGTCAATAAGCATCATCTAAGTCTTGACCTATCAAGTTATGCACTTCTTATTCATGGGTTGTGTAGAGCAAATAAATGTGAATGGGCCTATGTTATTTTTGAAGATATGGTTCGCCAAGAGATTACTCCTCGATACAAGACATGCAGTGTTCTGCTGCAGGAAATTAAACAAAAGAATATGTATGATGCTGCCAATAAGATTGCACTGTTCATGAAGAAAATGAAAACCGCCAGAACATATACTGGAGAATGATTTGATGATTCATTTAGCAAGTACAAGTTTCTGTTCTTGTGTGCCTGCAGATTTCAACAGATTGCTGAATCTGAAATGTTGATTCTTAATCTGGCGTAACATTTGAAATCTGGGAATGGCTGCAGTTTGGGCAATATCATTTATGTTGAGACAAGAAGAATTGGAAGAAGCAAGGATGAGAGCTCGAAAGGAGCTTAAGCCCTTCTTGAATCTCAAAATTTTACTCTTGTGGGATGATTTGGTTTGATTTTGTTTTTCTATGAAGTGCTCGAGTATGAAGTTTCGGTTTTATAAAAAAAAAAAAAAAAAAAAAAGGCCTTACATATTTTTCTATATAACTAGTTTAGGATACGTGCAACAATTTTAATCAAGATATTATACTCTCAATATAATGCAAAGTAAAATTCTGAATTGTGCTATTTAGAACTCGGCAGTGAAGAAAATATATCAATTAGTAAGAACAACAAATAATGCGATAACTGAAACATAATAAACAATAGATGATAATAGACATCAAAAGTAAGAAAATACATGTGCGAGGTTAAAACTACAACGGACACAATGCTCTCAAACTTTCATCAAACCTAAACCTCTCAAAAAGCAAGTAAAAATACTACCTACTAACCTTCTACTTTAATTTGTGACCTCTATACCCTCTCATCTAATGCACTTGTATAAAAAAGAATCACAAAATCTTTTTTTTTTAAAAAACTCAGAACTAAATTACACATAAAACTGTGACATTACAGAAAACATGATTCATAATCAATAAAGAATTTAACCGTATACCGTAATCTGTGATTATCATATCCTCCTATCTAATGCACCTGTATAGAAAAGAATCACAATTTTTTTAAAATAAATACATTACGGGCATGCAACAATATTGGAATCAAATTGCACATAAAAATTATAATTTTACAAAAAACATGATTCATAAATCGAAAAAAAATAAAAAATCAACCTTCTACTCTAATCTGTAACCTCCATATCTTCATATCTAATGCACCTGTATAAAAAATAATCACAAATTTTTGAAATAAATATATGGACATGCAACAACATTAGAACTAAATTGTACATAAAAGTTACGACATTTCAGAAAACACGATTCATAACTCAAAAGAATTTTAACTTCTACTTTAATTCACAACATCCATACTCTTCTATCTAACGCACCCATATAAAAAAGAATCACATATTTCTTAAAACAAATCTACTACAGGCATGCAACAATATTACAACTAAAAAAAAGATACGATTTATAAATCAAAAAAGAATTTAACCTTCTACACTAATACGCGACCTCTAGACTCATATGGTTAACATAATCAAAATTAAGTCATGATTAAGCAAAGAAGAAAGGAAAAGCGATAAACCTATTTTATTTTTTGGCTACTTCATTCAGCAATAAAATGCTTATTCATCCAACTTTTCAATTAAAAATTTTCACTTGAAAGAGAAATATCAATATGTACAGCAAGTTACTTTATGTTGTATTGTCATAAAACTATAAATATTGTTTGTGCTTACCCTATACCACTGCATACTTGCTCGACAAGAAAGGAGATGAGTTCAAAATTATCAAATCTTTGCCGTACAAAGAAAATGCACATTACATTTGTGTGAGATGTTTATTATTTTAATAGATGTAATGCCTTGATATTTACTATCATTGTTGTGATCTAGTGTTATTTTTCAGGTGAATTTAAAATGGTAGGACTCCAATCAATAACTTGAAATTTGCTAACATAAAGGACTTAGATACAAAAATGGTCTAATAACGAAGAGGAAAAGCTATAATGTATGACCTGAAGTTGGAACTTTTGTTGTAACTATCAAATTTTGTGTCGTCTATCCAATTTTTATTCCATTAATAACATTAAATATAATCTTAATCTAACATGAATTGGTAACACAAAAATAAAAAGGACTCTTAAATATAAAAAATAGTGTTGAAATTTTTGTGTAACATGAGAAAAGAGACCTTTAACACTAAAAAACAATAGGAGAAGAGACTAAATTTTATCGAAATCTTGAAAAAAATAAAATTTTTACACGAAAAAAGTAAGTTATAAACATATTACAATTACGATATTGAGGAGTATTTTGCCTCAATTGTTGGAAAACTAATTTTCAATGTGATCTTCACTTGGGAAAGCAATAATGCCATCAATCTGAAAAACAAATGACATAACACAATGCGTTTAAAACCTTCAACATAAGAGGCTTCTCTAGAAACATAAAATAAAATAGCAATAATCACTTAGAAGAAAGAAAAGCAAATACTACTACTTATATCAAAATTAGTAAAAGCTATTGCTTCTCCATTTTTAATTTAGTTGTATTAGTTGCTATTTGAGTGAAAATATTAGTTAATTATACTTTTAGTCATTTCAATTTAAGTGACATTGATATAATTTTGAGAGTCCACCAAATATTTTAGATCTTTTAAATATTTTAAATTATTAACTATTGTGATTTATAGTACTTTTTATGTAATTTTTAAATATATAAATTTTATTTCTAACAAATAAAAGATTATGTGGCCGAATTTACCTTAAACATTAGTCAATTTAATTCTCATACTCCAAAGCAATCCAAACATATTAAAATAAAGAGTAGTATTTTTCAATAATTTATATATATAAAATATGAAATAAAGAAGAATGAATAAAAGAAATTAAACGCATAATATACATCTTCATCGGCAAATTTAAAAGCTTTTACCTAAAACTATGCATAGATCGTTGGACAATAAAACCTTAGGGAACTGTTGGTCATGTATTTATTAGTTAGAGCTAAATCCCTAATCGTTTAGAAGGTCACCTAATGACCATCTTGCTACCTAAAAAATACAATCCAAACATATTAAAATAAAGAGTAGTATTTTTCAATAATTTAGATATATAAAATATGAAATAAAGAAGAATGAATAAAAGAAATTAAACGCATAATATACATCTTCATCGGCAAATTTAAAAGCTTTTACCTAAAACTATGCATAGATCGTTGGACAATAAAACCTTAGGGAACTAATTAGCTAAATTATATTAAATTTGTTAATATTTAATATAATAAAAAGCAAAAAAACAATTTTGTCTAAAGGGGAAGCTTTTAATGAAGGGTAAAAAGTTCAAACATGATTTATAAGGCCCTTCACACTTTTAATATAATAGAGATAGAGATAGAAGCACTGATCTGGTTTCGACCAGTGCTTCATCAATTATTATACTACCTCTAACTATTTCGTGATTTACTATAATACCCCTAATTAATTATTATATTTCATTTAGATATTAGAATTAATAATATTTTTTTATTATATTACCCCTAATTAATTATTATAAGTCATTTATATATTAGAATTAATAATATTTAATTAAAAAAATAGATATTTATGACATTTTTTTCAGCTGCTTTAACCGTAATTTTACTATATCATCCCCAATTAATTATTATAAGTCATTTATGTATTAAAAAATTAATAATATTTAATTAAAAAAATAGATGACATGTCTGCCTATATTATCCCTAATTGCTCCGTGATTATTATATTACCCCTAATTAATTATTATGAGACATTTATATATTAGAATTAATTAATTATTATAAGTCATTTATATATTAAAATTAATAATATTTAATTAAAAAAAGATATTTATAACGTTTGTTTCAGCTACTTTAATCGTGATTTTACTATACCATCCCTAATTAATTATTATAAGTCATTTATGTATTAAAAAATTAATAATACTTAATTAAAAAAATAGATGACATGTCTGCCTATATTACCCCTAATTGCTC
Organism: Capsicum pubescens; assembly: GCA_030864215.1. Taxonomy (NCBI): domain Eukaryota; kingdom Viridiplantae; phylum Streptophyta; class Magnoliopsida; order Solanales; family Solanaceae; genus Capsicum; species Capsicum pubescens. The sequence continues at coordinate 5,240,517 of CM061548.1, read as the reverse complement.
CGTAATTTATTATATCACCACTAAATAATTATTATAAGTCATTTATTTATTAGAATTAATAATATTTTTTTACTACATTACCCTAATTAATTATTAGAAGTCATTCATATATTAGAATTAATAATATTTAATTAAAAATAGATATGTATGACGTTTGTCTCAACTGCTTTAACCGTGATTTTACTATATCATTCCTGATTAATTATTATAAGTCATTTATGTATTAAAAAATTAATAATATTTAATTAAAAATATCAGTTGCTTCGTCATTTACTATATTACCCCTAATTGTTCTGTGATTTACTATATTACCCTTAATTATTTATTATAAGTCATTTATATATTAGAATTAATAATATTTTTTTATTATATTAACCCTAATTAATTATTATAAATAATTTATATATTAGAATTAATATTATTTAATTAAAAAAAATAGATATTTATGACGTTTGTTTCAGCTTCTTTAATCGTGATTTTACTATATCATCCCTAATTAATTAGTATAAGTCATTTATGTATTAAAAATTAATAATATTTAATTAAAAAATCAGTTGCTTCGTCATTTACTATATTACCCTAATTGCTCAGTGATTTATTATACTACCCCTAATTAATTATTATAAGTCATTTATATATTAGAATTAATAATATTTTTTAATTATATTACCTCTAATTAATTATTATAAGTCATTTATATTTATAATTAATAATATTTAATTAAACAATAGATATTTATGAAGTTTGTTCCAGCTGCTTTAACCGTGATTTTACTATATCATCCCTAATTAATTATTATAATTTATTTATGTATTTAAAAATTAATAATATTTAATTAAAAAATAGATGACATGTATGCCTATATTATCTCTAATTGCTCCGTGATTTACTATATTACCCTAAATTAATTATTATAAGTCATTTATATATTAGAATTAATATTTTTTTTACTATATTACCCCTAATTAATTATTATAAGTCATTTATATATCAGAATTAATAATATTTAATTAAAAATAGATATTTATGACGTTTGTTTCAGCTGCTTTAACCGTGATTTTACTATATCATCCCTAATTAATCATTATATGTCATTTATGTATTAAAAAATTGGTAATATTTAATTAAAAAAAATCAATGACACATCTGTTGTAACTCCTTCAACCATAATTTTCCTAAATATCGCTTATAATTAATTATGATGAGTCATCTAAGTGTTAAAAATTTAATCATATTTAAAAAAAAAATAGACATAAAATGATAAATTAACTCTTGATGTATTAAATTAAGTTGACCTCCTTCAACCGTGATTTTACTGTATCACCCCTAATTAATTATTATAAGTCATTTATGTATTAAAAAATTCATAATATTTAATTAAAACATTGGTTTTGACATGACTGCTTCAAGAGTTGCGCCGTAATTTTACTATATCACCCCTAATTAATTGTTATAAGTCATTTATGTATTAGAAAATTAATAGTATTTTATTAAAACAAGAAAAAATGCGTTTATGACATGTTTGTTGCAGATGCTTCAACCATAATCATCTTTGAGAAGATGATCCAAGACTTTGTTGTTAATTGAAGTATCTTTTGTTCCAGTTTTTATATGAAATAATCCTATGAATATTAGTTCTACATCTTTTCTATATTTTGTAACAGGTCTCAATCTTATCATCAAACAATTAAAATAACTCGACTACACGACACATCACACTTTTTTATCATGTGAAAAAAACTATCTTATAAAACTTCACTCCTTAGCGAGTACCGTCAAATAGTTATTATTTAAAAAATTATCGTTTTAAATCAATGTACATTTATGTTTGTATCTCATCAATATCGAATATTGATGCTAAAAGATGTCTATAGTGTTGGCCCGTGCTGATACGGGCCATGCACCTCTAGTGTAAACATACATACTACTGTAATAATTTAGAGTTATTGTTATTGCATAGTACTTTCTCCGTTTAAAAAAGAATGACCTAGTTTGATTTGGCACGGAGTTTAAAAAAAGAATAAGACTTTTAAATCTTGTGGTGTTAAATTAAAGATATGTCAAATGTACCAAAATGTCCTTCAATCTTGTGGTTTTAAATATGCCATGTGGAAAGTTAAAATTAAAAAGTTGCTAAAAAGGGAAAGGGATCATTCTTTTTTAAACGGACTAAAAAGGAATGTAGGTCATTTTTTTTAAACGGATGGAGTAGTTGTTTTGGTGTAGTATTTTTAAAAGACATATTACCTTTCACTTCACATAGTAATATAATTATTAATAAAAGTATCCTAAAGACATCTTTTTCCCCCTGAACTTGTCCTCCAAACTCACTTTAACACTTAAACTTAATTTTCGTTTATTTACCTCCCTTAATAACTTTCAAGTGAATTAATTTCAACCTCAAAATCAAAATCCCACTCTCACACGGAGAGTGCACTACGCACGTGCCACGTCATTGCCAAATCAGTGCCACATCAGTGCCATGTCATTTTCACGTAAGAAATTATATTTAAAAAAAATAATCCCACACACTTACTTTATATATATTTTTTATAAAAAAAGAAAATATATATATATATATACTATTTTTTTATATATATAAAATATATATTTTTTAAATATATATATATATATATATTTAAAAGAGTATATTTTTTTATATATGTATTTTTTATAAAAATATATATTTTATATAAATAAAATAGACCTCACCCCCTTTGTTCTTCTTCTTCACAGCCCCCCACTCCCACCACACCCCCTTCGTTCTTCTTCTTCATAGACCCCACCCCCTTCGTTCTTTTTTTTTCTCTTTTTTCTCCCTGGCAATGCACATCGCACACACGTTGCACACACAAAATCAGAGAAAAGAGATTAAGCGAGAGAGGAGAATCGGAGGGAGAGAGAGAGAAGAAACAGTGAGATGAGAGAGACAAGAATCGAAGGGAGAGAGAGAAGAAACAGTGAGACGAGAGAGAGGAGAATCGGAGGGAGAGAGAGAAGAAACAGTGAGACGAGAAAGAGAGTCGGGTTGCGTTGAATTTTTCGGTGAGCAAATCCTCGCCGAATTTCATCACACAGACCGTAAACTGATTACACCAGTCGGAGATAGGCAAAATCGATCGAAATCCGTTAGCAGCGACTCATTCGATTCGTTCTCCGGCCAAGTTCGACGGAATTTTCAAAAGCAGCCCCACATCGACTGGAATTGACTGTTTATGATCTGATTCCGGTGATATTCGACGGGAGCGGGTGAATCATGGTCGGGTTATGCGAGAATCTGATCTGTCCATTTGCTATTTCTTAGTATCGAGTTGATTTTGTTCGTGGTTGAGGTTTTGTCGTTCGAGGTATTCCGGTCGAAGGAGATGAAAATGTTTCATCTTTTTTGTTAGTATCGAGTTCTTTCTTAATTTTTTTAAATATTATATATATATATATATATATTTATATATATATATAATTATAATTATAATAACAATAAAGTGAGTCCCTTTTAAAAAAAAAAATTTACTCGCTTTTTTTTTTTTGCCACGTCAGTCATAGGGGGTGAATTTAATTCACTTGAAAGTTTTTAAGGGGGGTAAATAAACGAAAGTTAAGTTTAAGTGTTAAAGTGAGTTTGGAGGACAAGTTCAGGGGGGAAAAGATGTCTTTTCTCATAAAAGTAAGAACTAATTCTAGTTAATAAGATATTAGTCATTTGTTTGCAATGCATTAACTTGGAAGTTCTAAAATATTTTTGTAAAAATGAGATAGCTTTTTCTCTTTTTTTTTTAGATAAATTTTTAAAATGTATTTTATAATCTTCATTATTATTTCAAGTGAAGTTGAAATCATATAGTTTACTATTAAAAATTTTGAGGCCTCAAAATTTGAGAGCCTAAAGCAAAGACTTTACTAGCTTTACCCTTGAGCCACCCCTGATCGCACAAATTGAGATAAAGGAAGTAATATGCATCAATACAAAATATAGAATCACGGCGACTCCAAGATTACGTACTTCAAGTGACATGGAGTCTCCACACACTCATACAAAACTATTCGCTACTTGTCGTAGAAAAGTACTTTGTTATTTATTCGTTCTGACGATACATATTACACGCAAACATAGGAGAAACAAATATACAACATTATGATAAAAAAGTTTCTTCTTTTCTTTTTCTTTTGTCTCTCAAGTAGCAATTCGAAATTCTTTTTTTATTCATAATTGGTCGATATCGTGTTGAGTCAAAATATATCGCACAAATTGAAATGAAGGAAGTAATATGCATCAATACAAAATATAGAATCACGACGGATCCAAAAGTAAGTACTTCACATCACATGGAGTCTCCACTTACTCATACAAAACTATTCAATACTTGTCGTACAAAATTAATCTCTAATTTGTCCGTTCTGACGATACATATTACATGCAAACATAGAAAAAGCAAATATACAACATTATTAAAAAGTTTCTTCTTTTCTTTTTCTTTTTCTTTTTATTCTCCCAAGTAGCATTTCGAAATTTCTTGTTTTATTCATAAAAATTCTTTGTAAATAAGCAAAATCTCCATACTTGTCATGAAACGGCGTCGTTACTGAGTCCCATGGATTGCAACTTCTAATTTTCATATGTAGCACATTCCCAATAATATCAATTACCTCACAACATTGTCGACGTGGTGCCTCTTTTTAAATAAATAAAATAAGTTCGTAATAAAATTCTCCAAAAAATAAAATAAAAATGGAGGTTAATAATTAATTTCAAGCGCAATAGATAAATTTATTTGCTATATCAGTAAAGTCACAATATATAACATTTGTAACTTGTATATATTACTATTAGAATTTAAGTTTTGTACACCGTCAGTGCACAAAACATTCTATACTGTCAGTTAACTTGACCTGCTATTGCAGGTTATCCAATTATTTACATAAAAATTAAAAAAGAAAAAGTTAGGTAACCTGGAATCAAATCAAGTTTATCTGATAGTGTAGAACATTTTGTACACTGACAGTGCACAAAACTTAAATTCATATTATTACCTATTGTATCATACGTTAAAGTCACTGGACTATATATATATATATATATATATATATATATATATTAATTTCTTCGAAAACACAATTTACATAATAGTAAAGTTGGAAAATATATCGTAACTTGTCAAAACCATATTTTTTAACGGATAAAATTTAATGACCACACATGAAATTAACCTGAAAAGATACTATAAATTAGAAAATTTACTTGTCCCCATATATTGGGTGATAGAAAAGATACTAAAATTAAGTGTTTTTTTCGTTACAAAAGAATAACTTAGTAACTCCTCATAACATAAATAACTTAGTAAGTTAAAAATTATACAAGTTTCAAAAAAAAAATAAAAAAAATATTTTTTGTTAAAACTCTGCATTCGATCGAACATATTCACATAAAATGAAACAGAGATCGAAAATTTTACCTGTCTCCATACTTGGGGAGATAGAATTGGTGCCTTTACATTAACCATATAAATTGATAATGCTGATTTATACTTTCGGTTATCACATTGCTTATTAGAATCATGACCAATTTTGTGGCTATAACTTGTAAACGTTGTCACACCCCTTTCTCGACTTCAAAAAAAAAAATATGTATTTTAAGTTCGAAAGGGTTTTATTATTAAAGGTGACAAAAATGATAAATTTGTTTCGAAAAAAAAAGGATTATTTACATTATTTTTTTCTTATTCAGAGTCGCCACTTGGCATAATCCGGTGTGCCAAGTCACCTTTGGAAAATCCTTTTCGAAACGGTTTGACTCTAAAAACTGATCCGCGAACAGAGATTCCGGCTAAGGAATTCTGTTGACCGAGGGGAAGGTGTTAGGCACCCCTCGATCCCGTGGTTCAACCACGGTCGCTTGGTGGAGCATATCAGCTAATTTGACATTACAAATGTACAAACCACATAAACACACAAAACAAGCAAACAAACAAATCACACAAAATTCAAAACAAACCAAAATAATGTTCAGTCCAAATTATACAATCCAAAATAAAAGAGGTGCTGAAATATAAAACTTATTCTATTCTAAACTAATCCTAAACTAAACTCCACCCGACGTTCCGGGCCTTGATCACGAGCCTCCTTTGCGTACATGCAACTTCGGGGCATTCCCCGGATAAATTAATACAAATCCTTTGGGGCATTCCCCGGCTAAATGAGTACAATTTAAACTTTTCGTGCAATAAAGTAGAAAGTACCATTCACGCACATATTCAAACACTCCAACAACTCGTTATTCCTAAATTTGCCTACCAAGCCTACGTTTGCCTACCAAGTTCAACGTATCACAATTCTATCATGTTTAACATTATCAATACATCAAAATTAATCAATATTCATTTTCCTCCATTTTTAATCCCCACCTTAATTCATTTTTAACTACGTGATTAACCCATTTCAATACACAATCCACCAATCGAGAATAACGAAAATTCATCAATCATGCTTAGCACATCACACACCCAAATGTCACCAACAGTTCACATCAACAAACAAACCACAGTATCGAATCACACACAATCACATAAGAATTAAATAAAAGAGAAGAAAGAATTGGACCTTAAATTTGAAGTTTTCAAACTCAATGTTATTCGAATAAAGAGAGTCCGCACCCGGAAACCTCGAGCCGAACCTTAACACCAACAATCCAACTCGACAAATAATGACCCGTTCACCGTCACTTTTCACGTGGTTACTGTTCACTGGTTACTGTTCACCGGTTACTGTTCACCGTTACTGTTCACCGGTTGCTTTTTTTTTTTTTTTTGTTGTTGTTTCTGTGAGGAAGATTATTTTGTGATTGTTGTTATTGTGGAGAAGATGATGATCAAAGAATGAGCCTTTTTTCCTTTTAGAATTTTTCTTTTATAATGGGCATGGATTTGTTATGATGTGGGAATTTTGGTGGGTTCCCCATATATTCTTTCTTTGTGGACAAGAAAAAGGAGGGGGGGATCATATGGGTAGTTAGGGTAGGTGGAAGCTTTTGATTGGGTAGGTTGTTAGGATAAGATAAATTAGTTAGAGGTATTTTTTTTTTTGTTTATTTTTGTATTTTTGTGGGATATAATTACATGGGGTTGGACACATGGTAAGGTGAACTAAAAATGAATAAAATTAGACTTCGGGAGGTACAAAATTAGGTGTCTACATCATGCCCCCTTTGAATGTAAACACAAAGTGTTTTCAGACAAAGAAGTAAACAGCGAGACCAAATTTTGACCCGACCATTATTCAAAGAAAGAAACAGAAGGAAGAAGGACAACCGGGTCTTGACTTAAGACATCCCACCTACTCACATTATGAGAGGATCGAGTGAAAAGTATCTCAACTTTTGAAGGGAGATGGACTATACCGAGTTGGAGAGTCGAGTGAGGTTCCATCGAGGTTCCGGTCCGCGGCTCCGTCATTACATAAAAAAAAATGAAAATTACAAGTTAAAACATAAATAAAATTGCAAAAATCCTATCTATACAGCTTCTATTGTTTCTTGACTCGATTTTCATCACCCTATTCTTCAGGCGGGCTCCTGACTTGCTATTTCTTTAACTTGTTGCTTGCCTTTCAATTTCTTCACCCTGTTCTCCAGGCGGGTTCCTGACTTGCTATTTCATCAACTTGTCGCCATGCTTTCAACTTCTGCACCCTGTTCTGCAGGCGGGTTCCTGACTTGCTATTTTTATCAACTTGTTGCTATGTTTTTAATTTCTTCACCCTGTTCTGCAGGCGGGCTCCTGACTTGCTATTTCATCAACTTGTTGCTATGCTTTCAATTTCTTCACCCTGTTCTCCAGGCGGGTTCCTGACTTGCTATTTCATCAACTTGTTGCCATGCTTTCAACTTCTGCACCCTGTTCTGCAGGCGGGCTCCTGACTTGCTATTTTTATCAACTTGTTGCTATGCTTTCAATTTTTTCACCCTGTTCTGCAGGCGGGCTCCTGACTTGCTATTTCATCAACTTGTTGCTATGCTTTCAATTTCTTCACCCTGTTCTGCAGGCGGGCTCCTGACTTGCTATTTTTCAATCTGTTTAACTTTCAATATCTTCACCTTGTTGCTTGGTTTTCCATTTATTCGCCATGTGCTTCGGGCATGCTCCTGAAATCACATCAAAACTGAAAAAAAAAATATCCCAAATAAAGAAATGCAATTTCTATGAGTTAATTGGAATGACTCGACTAAAAGGTACGTCTTATAGGAATCCAGGGGGATGACTCAACTAAAAGGTACGTCTTTTAGAAATCAAGGGAAATGACTCGACTAAAAGGTACGTCTTCTAGGAACCAAGGGAAATGACTCGACTAAAAGGTACGTCTTATAGTAATCAAAGGGGATGACTCGACTAAAAGGTACGTCTTATAGGAATCATAGGGGATGACTCGATTAAAAGATACGTCTTATAGGGGTCAAAGGGGATGACTCGACTAAAAGGTACGTCTTATAGGAATCAAGGAAAATGACTCGACTAAAAGGTACGTTTTCTAGGAATCAAGGGGGATGACTCGACTAAAAGGTACGTCTTATAGGAATCAAAGGGGATGACTCGACTAAAAGGTACGTCTTCTAGTGGTCAAAGGGGATGACTCGACTAAAAGGTATGTCTTATAGGAATCATAGGAGATGAATCGACTACAAGGTACGTCTTATAGGGGTCAAAGAGAATGACTCGACTAAAAGGTACGTCTTATAGGAATCAAGGGAAATGACTCGACTAAAAGGTACATTTTCTAGGAATCAAGGGGGATGACTCGACTAAAAGGTACGTCTTATAGGAATCAAAGGGGATGACTCGACTAAAAGGTACGTCTTATAGGAATCAAGGGAAATGACTTGACTAAAAGGTACGTCTTCTAGGAATCAAAGGGGATGACTCGACTAAAAGGTACGTCTTATAGGAATCAAAGGGGATGACTCGACTAAAAGGTACGTCTTATAGGAATCAAGGGAAATGAATCGACTAAAAGGTACGTCTTCTAGGAATCAAAGGGGATGACTCGACTAAAAGGTACGTCTTCTAGGGGTCAAAGAGGATGACTCGACTAAAAGGTACGTCTTATAGGAATCAAAAGGGATGACTCGACTAAAAGGTACGTCTTATAGGAATCAAGGGAAATGACTCGACTAAAAGGTACGTCTTATAGGAATCATAGGGGATGACTCAACTAAAAGGTACGTCTTATAGGAATCAAAGGGGATGACTCGACTAAAAGGTACGTCTTCTAGGAATCAAAGGGGATGACTCGACTAAAAGGTACGTCTTATAGGAATCAAAGGGGATGATGACTCGACTAAAAGGTACGTCTTATAGGAATCAAGGGAAATGACTCGACTAAAAGGTACGTCTTCTAGGAATCAAAGGGGATGACTCGACTAAAAGGTACGTCTTCTAGGGGTCAAAGGGCATGACTCGACTAAAAGGTACGTCTTATAGGAATCAAAGGGGATGACTCGACTAAAAGGTACGTCTTATAGGAATCAAGGGATGACTTGACTAAAAGGTACGTCTTATAGGAATCAAAGGGGATGAGTCGACTAAAAGGTACGTCTTATAGGAATCAAAGGGGATGACTCGACTAAAAGGTACGTCTTATAGGAATCAAGGGAAATGACTCGACTAAAAGGTACGTCTTCTAGGAATCAAAGGGATGACTCGACTAAAAGGTACGTCTTATAGGAGTCAAGGGAAATGACTCGACTTAAAGGTACGTCTTCTAGGAATCAAGGGAAATAACTCGACTTAAAGGTACGTCTTCTAGGAATCAAGACTTAAGTTAGGAAGTTCATTACCTAAGAAGCAAAATTCAAATGACCCAATCAAGGAAGTGTGTTTTCTTATCAATTTTGTTGGAATTATCAAAACAATGAAGTGCGTCTCCTTACCAAAGTTGTTTCAATTACCAAAACAAGGAAGTGTGTCTCCTAAAGATCTTGAATTATGAGTTTTACCATGGTTTTGATTACCAAACCTGTGCAGCAACCTTGCCTCTTGCATTTGTTGAGGTGAGAAATTACGTCCTTTGATGTTTAGGCTCTGAAATCCATGATCTGAATGCAACATGTATTCCTATTACATACAAAGAAAACTTGTGAGTTTAAAAACATGGTGGCTAGTTTGTGGCTTTGGCTTTTGAGGCAATTGCTCCTTCCCCCGTCACATTTAGCTTTGCTTCCAACCATTAGCATATGTCATTGACTTGTTGTATCATTGACTCAAACTCAGCTTATTAAGAGTGACTCTGAAACAAACACAGTATTTCTGCTTTGTCGTGTTTCTCAAATAAACCCTTTGAACCTTGGTATTTCCATGAGTTCCCCGACTTCTCTGTTGACAAAACTTCCTGCATGCCCTTTTTGGGTTCACAATAATGTCTCTTTCATGTGCTAGATTTTGTCTTGCTTTGTGCAATTAAAGAAGCTGGTAGCCAGTTTTGAAATCTTTTCTCACTTGTTTTGACACGGACTTGACTCAAAGACAAGAAATAAAAAAAAGAATGACAATTTTTGTTTTGATAACTGACTCAAGAAAGATAAAATTAAAATAAAGAGAAGAAAGAAAAGACAATGAATGTCCCCTTTTAAAACAAAGAAACAAAAAATTCATCTAAAAATGACAGTCAACACTAATGATTATGCCATGCATTTTGGATTAAGCAGCTTGATCCTTTCATCCAAACTTTCTACCCATTGTTGTTGAGTTAATGGCCTTGAAACTGAGTCACTTTCTTAGGTCAATTGCATTTAAGACCCCATCGGCTAGTGGCGCCTTGAAGGGTTTTAGCCAACAAGCTTCTTTCATTTTCTCTCGGCTCACTATCGCCTTATGGTGCCCGTGAGGGTTTTCACCAATAAGACTCTCTCATTTTTATTTCTCTCAACTTACCATCGCCTTATGGTGCCCGTAAGGGTTTTCACCAATAAGACTCTCTTATTTTTATTTCTCTCTTGATTCCCTATGCTGAGGAAGACAAATAGTTCCCAAATGCATCATCATATTCCTTGCATGCTCCGCCTTAACATCCTCAAAGATTGATCTGAAGGTCTTTCTTTGGTTGTAACTTGGCTTTTGGATAAGGTTAGAAAGAAAGGATGGCATGGGTCCCAAACGACACTTGAAGTGGGGTAGGACTTACAACTTTTGGAATCGACTCAAACAATGAGGATTAACTCATGCCCCAGTTTCTTTTGACTGGGCGACACTAAATTATTTATTTGGTTGGACCGAGCCCTAAGTAAGGCAGCCTACGTATCTCACCCTCGAGAGAGGAGAATCAGGTCATGCGTAGTTCTGGCAGCTTATTTTGCTTGATTCTGATTTCTTTTTCTTTTTTTCTTTTGGGGATTTTTCTGACTCTATTTTTCTTCACACTCTTTTTTCTCTTTTTTTTGACACATTTTCTCTCTTCTCTTTTTTTTTTTTGAACTTTTCTGACTATTGTTTTGCTCGACATTGTTCTTTCGAGCTTTGCTGACTATATTGATTTCAAAAGAGGTGTATGAAAGAAAATAAGACTAAAGCTCAAATGGGGTATACAAAGGATGACACGATGTTTGGATGACAGAATGAAATGCCTTCGTCATATCAATCTTTGAAAATGCAAGTACATATCATGCAATATGAAAGTGAAAGATGAAGATCTTTTGACATCTTTTACAACATTAACTTTGATTGAGTCTGTGCATCACTATTTCTTCTGCGTTTATATGGCATACAACTCCACTTTTGTTGCACATTCTTCACATTGAATGACTCATGATTTTGTGGAGCTGCTTATCTTCTTGTTTCTCTTGATATAGCGATCACACGTCCACTTATTTGACCTAATTGGGACTTGCCTTTCGATCGATGACCAAGTTGTTCTTGTGATTCTCAAAATAATTGCCTTAACTTGTCACCAAATGTCTCAGCACTCTATCTATTTTCTCATATGCTCTCTTTTTCTAACTTTAACCCTCTGATTCAATGTTCATTCTTAAACTGGATGTTAAGATCTAGCTGTAAATTTCACTAGCATATCAGATCACTAGAGTCAACATAAAATGTACTATGTAAAAAAACAAACAAACAAACAACACATATTTAAAATACAAAGAAAAAAGAGACACTCCATTTAATAAAAATGAAAGATAGAAGGGTTTGAACATAAACAACAAAGGGACAAAAAAAGATAAATCCCGAACTACAACTCTGAAATAATTCGGAGAATAGAAAATAAAATAAAACAAACTACCAAACCCCTTCCTGGTAAGGAGAGGGGTGACTTCTCCATTGCTCAGCCTGACATCTTAGCCACTGGCTTGCATATCAACATGACTGGATCTTCCACCACTGTCAAACACATTTCCTTCAACAAATAAGCTCTGGATCCCCATGCTTAACTCATTGCCTCCCACAGATTGTGCAGTACCGCGTGCTGGTGAAGAACTCTGTGGGATGATCGAAGGGCCAATGTTTTGCACCACAATCAATTTATCTTAAATTATCTTTTCTATTTCTCTTTTCAAAGTGGGAAAATCTTCAGTACTATGACCCTGAACATCAGAATGATATGCACATCGCACACTGGGATCAAAGCTTCTTGAATGCGGTTCAGGAGTATACCCAAGGAGAGGAGTGATCATGCCCTGCTGTACCAATCTCTGGAATAAACTGGCATAGGATTCCCCAATAGGAGTGAAATTATCTTTTTCCTTCCTCCTCTTTGCGAACTCTAGCCTCGGATGAAATTTGGATTTAGAGGTCCCTTGGTAAATTTGTGGGGGTCGAGGACGATGTTGAGGGACAGGGGCATGTCATTGTAGATAAGAAGATGGATGAGCATACAATTGTGCATTGTTCACAGGATATCGAGGAAGTGGAATGGGATTTCTTGGATTTCGGAGAAAGAAACCTTGTTGCAAGTGGTTATGTGGATCTGATATGTAAGCTCGGTATTGAGGCTGACAGTATTGGTCGGTTGAACCTCTCAAACTCTGCTTTGGCCCTGTCATGACAATAGGTGCATTTTTCTTCTTCTTTCCTTCAGTTTCCCTTGGTTGATTGCAATGTCGTCCCGAATGTTTCACAGAATCCTTCTGTCCATCAGGCTCCCCAAATTTTGATGTCTCAAAGCTGGGAGGAAGGTTAACACTTGAAGACATGCCCTAGTTTTTATATGAAACATCTTCATAGCCCATAAGTCCAGGGGAATTTTTCATATCATTTTCTACACTCTTCACTTTCCCAACCATTTTCTCTGGCTCTTTTGGCATGCTAGGCTTCTTAGTAAGAAATTTTGGCGGTTCACTTAACTTAACTGTAGGCTCAAAAGTATACCAATGATCATCAATAGTATTGAACGTGGAGTCACTAGTGGACTGGGAAATCACAATCGTTGGATTGATAGACAAAGTGGAAGCCTTAATAGAAGGTTGAACAAGAAAAGCACAGACGGTATGTGGTGCTGTGAATGTGGTAGACTTATACTGAGGAGATAAAGAAAGAGTGGTGGAAGTATTGAGGTGCATTTGACGTGGAATGGATTCTGAGGCATACTGTGGTGCATCAACAATAGTAGGAAACTGACTTTGTGATTTTGGTGGAAGACTCAAGGTATTTACAGGGTCAAAAGTGGGGAACGGAGGTGGAGGCAGCCCACTAGCCCAAGCTCGGTACATTCCCATTATTTGTTGTCTCAGTCTCAAATTCTCTTCCTTAAAACTCTCAATTTCCCGACTCTCTGTTTCATCCATGATGCCACTCTCTATATCCTTGTTGGACACAACTAACCCTTCCTTGGATTTGGTGTGATATGGAGGACCAGCCAGGAAACCACAAACCAACCACCTTAAACTAACTGAACAAGAGGTAACAAATATGTTAGAGTTCAACATTTTTTTTTCTTCAAAACCTCTTCTTTTTTTTTCTTGAAGAAAAATCACCGAACCCTAGAAGGGCGCCTACATATCTCACCCCCGAAAGGGGAGAATCAGGTGTGCGTAGTTCGTGAAGTTTTGCCAAAATGGCCAATTAAATTTTTTTTTCTTTTTCTTGAAACTTTAAAAAGAAAAGAAAATAACAAATTATCAAAAGAATTGACGTAATCTTTTTGCATTTTTTAGGTTTAAACTCCCTATACAAAAATGGAATCTATGATTACCAAAGAAGAATCTTTTTGGGTTTTCGATTTAGAATTTCATAGGAAAATGAAACTTGAAACTATTAAAGAAAAATCTTTTTGTAGTTTTCTTTTAGAGATGTATATGAAACACCTACTCTAAGTGAAGAGTGAAGAAAATCTTTTTGAATTTTTCAGATTCCTGTACAACATGAAATCTATGGTTACCGAAGAAAATATTTTTGGATTTTTTATTTTAAATTTCATACGAAAATGAAACTTGAACTTATTAAAGAAAAATATATTTTTTTGCTTTCTTTTAAAAATGTACATGAGACACCTACTCTAAATGAAGAGTGAAGAAAATCTTTTTTGAATTTTTGAAATAAGATCCCCGAACCTAAAATAGGTTGCCTACGTATCTCACTCCCGAGAGAGGAGAATCAGGGGTGCGTAGTTCGTCCAGATTGGACAATTAACGATTAACTAACAGATTGACCCTAACTTAAAGGCACAACCAAAGACAAACGAATAAAATCTTTTTGAGGTTTTTTTTTTTTAGTTATACACTTCAACTAAACTGACACCAACAATTATGAAGGAAAACAAAAAAAAATCTTTTTGGTATTTTCATTACATGAAATGTACAAATTTCTACCATTTTTTGCATTTTCTTTTATAGAAACTGCTAAAAAATCTTTTTTTTTTGAAAATTTCGAATTATGAATGCATGCTAAAGGAGACAAATGAAAAATCTTTTTGATATTTTCGTTTTTGAGAAATGAGTGCAAAAGGTAAAAATCTTTTTTTTTTTTAATTTTGGATTGGGAAGAACAAAAGCCATAAAGAACACTAAAAGCTACGACACTCTCTTTTTTTTCTTCTTCTTTTCGACTCACTTCCCTTTTTTTTCTATTTTTTCAACAGTTCTTGCCTACGCACCTTACTTCTAACAGATGTTTTCACCAAATCAGTCCGTCAAATGACCCCATTACCCTCAAAGATGCAACATTTAGCACGTAGGGATGCGTTAGAGGTGAGTCTGCTACAAAGGACCAAGTGGGCCCCGCTAAGTCTCAATATGATGCACATAAGCATGGCCTAAAGGCTGACCTACGTTGTGGTTTACTAACAAGGCCGTTCGAGGGAGCATATGGTCGATAGTGGCTGCTTTGCTTTCCACCTGCTCCATACATCCAACGGCTCCCCCCTAAAATAAAGGTGACTCAACTAGAGTTCGTGCGCATGACGTGCGCTCCGAGACTTGTTGCGGAAAGAATTGACTCGGGTTATGCAAATGATGTCAGATATAAAGCAGTAACACATAGGATAAATACTGTAAACAAAGAGCACGAAAATGCACAAAAGTGAAAACACAAACAAAAATCACAAACAATGCTTATACACTCGTAATGCCAAACAAAGCCTATACGACTCCAAAAAAAGCTCGGATTCTGAAATAATCCCCAGCAGAGTCGTCAGAGCTGTCACACCCCTTTTTCGACTCCAAAAAAAAATATGTATTTTAAGTTCGAAAGGGTTTTATTATTAAGGTGACAAAAATGAAAAATTTGTTTCGAAAAAAAAAAGATTATTTACATTATTTTTTTCTTATTCAGAGTCGCCACTTGGCATAATCCGGTGTGCCAAGTTACCTTTGGAAAATCCTTTTCGAAATGGTTTGACTCTAAAAACTGATCCGCGAACAGAGATTCCGGCTAAGGAATTCTGTTGACCGAGGGGAAGGTGTTAGGCACCCCTCGATCCCGTGGTTCAACCACGGTCGCTTGGTGGAGCATATCAGCTAATTTGACATTACAAATGTACAAACCACATAAACACACAAAACAAGCAAACAAACAAATCACACAAAATTCAAAACAAACCAAAATCATGTTCAGTCCAAATTATACAATCCAAAATAAAAGAGGTGCTGAAATATAAAACCTATTCTATTCTAAACTAATCCTAAACTAAACTCCACCCGACGTTCCGGGCCTTGATCACGAGCCTCCTTTGCGTACATGCAACTTCGGGGCATTCCCCGGATAAATTAATACAAATTCTTCGGGGTATTCCCCGGCTAAATGAGTACAATTTAAACTTTTCGTGCAATAAAGTAGAAAGTACCATTCACGCACATATTCAAACACTCCAACAACTCGTTATTTCTAAATTTGCCTACCAAGCCTACGTTTGCCTACCAAGTTCAACGTATCACAATTCTATCATGTTTAACATTATCAATACATCAAAATTAATCAATATTCATTTTCCTCCATTTTTAATCCCCACCTTAATTCATTTTTAACCACGTGATTAACCCATTTCAATACACAATCCACCAATCGAGAATAACGAAAATTCATCAATCATGCTTAGCACATCACACACCCAAATGTCACCAACAGTTCACATCAATAAACAAACCACAGTATCGAATCACACACAATCACAATCACAATCACATAAGAATTAAATAAAAGAGAAGAAAGAATTGGACCTTAAATTTGAAGCTTTCAAACTCAATGTTATTCGAATAAAAAGAGTCCGCACCCGAAAACCTCGAGCCGAACCTTAACACTAACAATCCAACTCGACAAATAATGACCCGTTCACCGTCACTTTTCACGCCGGGTACTGTTCACCGGTACTGTTCACCGTTACTGTTCACCGTTACTGTTCACCGGTTGCTTTTTTTGTTGTTGTTGTTGTTGTTGTTTTTGTGAGGAAGATTATTTTGTGATTGTTGTTATTGTGGAGAAGATGATGATCAAAGAATTAGCCGTTTTTCCTCTTAGAATTTTTCTTTTATAATAGGCATGAATTTGTTATGATGTGAGAATTTTGGTGGGTCCCTCATATAGTCTTTCTTTGTGGATAAGAAAAAGGAGGGGGGAATCATATGGGTAGTTGGGGTAGGTGGAAACTTTTGATTGGGTAGGTTGTTAGGATAAGATAAATTAGTTAGAGGATTTTTTTTTTTTGTTTATTTTTGTATTTTTGTGGGATATAATTACATGGGGTTGGACACATGGTAAGATGAACTAAAAATAAATAAAATTGGACTTCGGGAGGTACAAAATTAGGTGTCTACAAACGTTTCACCATTTTCAAGCCCAATAACTTGATCCAAGTAGAACTCAATGGGCCTTTTACATGGATCTGAATAATTGGGCCGAGTATTGAACGTAAACGGCTCTTCGAACCCAATAAATGTCTTGAACGTTTGCATTGGTAGCCCTAATTCTCTTGCATTCATTATCCATGGATACAATTGCACTGAGTAGCCCCGTGATATTGATAATGACCAATTTCTATTTAAATCATAGCACAATGTTTGTTGTACCGTTCGACTCGGGTCATTTTCGTAAGCCTCAACGAGCTTTTTTATAGAGTCGAGATGGTTCATTGGCGGAAATAGAGGACGTAGCGTGCCCAAATGGTGCAACGACACTAGCGGCGCCACGGGGTGTGCTGACAATAGCCCTCGTGAGCTACCTCGTATATCCATCTTAAAATTGAAACAAAGACAACGAAATTAGTATTAGGGCGGATTTACATCATTAGCTATAAGTTCGATAAAATTCATTTGACTTATTTATGTTTAAAAAGGACTATTCTGAACCTAGTCGGTTGTCCTACATGTCCTAAAGTATAGAACTCATAAATCTAAAATTTTGAATCTGCATCTAGTCGGAGTACATCGGAAATGTAGCTATAACTTGTAAACGTTTCACCATTTTCAAGCCCAATAACTTGATCCAAGTAGAACTCAATGGGCCTTTTACATGGAACTGAATAATTGGGCTGAGTATTGAACGTAAACGGATCTTCGGACCCAATAAATGTCTTGAATGTTTGCATTGGTAGCCCCAATTCTCTTGCATTCATTAGCCATGGCTACAATTGCACTGAGTAGCCCCATGATATTGATAATGACCAGTTTCTATTTAAATCATAGCACAATGTTTGTTGTACCGTTCGACTCGGGTCATTTTCGTAAGCCTCAGCGAGCTTTTTTACAGAGTCGAGATGGTTCATTGACGGAAATAGAGGACGTAGCGTGCCCAAATGGTGCAACGACACTAACGGCGCCATGGGATATGCTGCTAATAGCCCTCGTGTGCTACCTTGTATATCCATCTTAAAATCAAAACAAAGATAGCGAAATTAGTATTGGTGGAAGGGGCGGATTTACATCATTAGCTATAAGTTCGATAAAATCCATTTGACTCATTTATGTTAAAAAAAACTATCCTAAACCTAGTCGGTTGTCCTGCATGTTCTAAAATATAGAACTCATAAATCTAAAATTTTGAATCTGCATCTAGTCGGAGTACATTGGAAATGTAGCAAACAAAGTTAGGGTTTCTACGCTTTTGAGTTCTGAATTCTAGAAAAGGCTTTTAATGAGTTCTAGATAAATTATGTATACCCTTTTAAGTGGATTTATAAATACAAATATATATAGGGTCTGAGCTTAACCTACTGATTCTACAATACCTATAACTAGAACTTTAGCTCCGCCCCTGACACCAACTTGCAAGAAAATATTTTCAGCGGAATTTCTGGCATCCCACCCTCGGAAAATCGATGTGAAATTAGTTACACGACCAAAATCGAGGAGCGGAGCCACTTTTTATTTAGGGGGTTCGGACGGAAAATTATACTATTTTTATACAATTTTCACATGGTTAAAAATATTTTAATGTATATATAGTAAATGTCGAACCCCCTTCAGCTAGTTCTTATGTTTACTTCTGAATCCCCTCAATAAAAATTCTACCTCCGCCACTGACAAAAACTTTAGTAGTATACAACAACAACAACAACAACAACAACATATACAGTGTATTCCCACATAGTGAAATCTGGGGAGGGAAAAGTATACGCAGACCATACCACTACCTCAAGTGAAGTAGAGAGGCTGTTTTTCGATTAAAACTTTAGTAGTATGACTTTAAAAATGATAGTGAAAATAAAGTACAAAAAGTAAAAGCATTTAAATTTTGTGCACTGTCAGTGTACAAAATTCTGATCAAGTTTATCTGATAGTATAGAATATTAATTACCTGATGAAAATCAAATTCATGAGTGAGTGGAACACCAATCTCAGCCATACAACCACCAATCCTTTGATCAGAACCATACAAATAATGGTATCTATTAATGCAACCATCTAAAATCTTCACAAGAACTTGAGCAAGAGGGTAACTAAACCTTTGATTGTGATCATATTTACCCAAAACCGCCACTAAATTCTTCGTAAAAAATACTGTATCGTCATCTCCCATTACGAACCATCTCACATTCATTAACCCTAGTTCAAAACTCTCCTTCACTATCCTCGCGATCCTTACAGCCGATCTGCATGCAGTGACAAAATCTGAATTTTCACTTAACGAGATTCAAGTATCTAGGTTTGACTAGATACTGGATCGAACAAAATATGGAAGATTTTTGAATCATGCGGTGTTGAACTAAAGATTCTGTATAATATGCCTAAAATATCCTCTGAATTTTATGATCTTAAACAGGTCTTCCATAACATTGAAATTATGGAATTACCATAATTTTCATCAATTTAATTTAAAAATTCTCTTTATAATCACAAAGTATCAATTTTACGTTCTAATAGATTTTAAAATTGCAATAACCTTGTCTCGAATGTGTTTCATTTAAAAGAAAATAACAAAAATAAATTTAAGAGATAGTAAAATAAGAAAGAAATAAAATGAGTTGCGTATGTAATGTCGAGTAAAATGCCTTGTAAAGTGCTAATCAAGAAAAAAAATAGTAAATGACTACCAAAAAAACATCTTGAATATGTTAGTAAAAGATAAATAACTGAGCATGCAAATTTTATAAGAAATTTACCTTGGATATTCTTCTTATGTTGTTTTGTTTCGAAACATGTCTTTCATCTCTTTGAAAGCAAACTTTTTTATAAACATTTGATGGCCTAAAAAAAATCTAGCACAATAAAGAAAAAACCAGATCAACATTTAATATATATAAAATCATTTCATGATAATAATTGATCTCAATAAAATAATTTATAATAGATTAACTCTATAGTATCAAATACACAAACTATTAATAAATTATAATCAAACAATCTAAAGTGAAGCTTTGAGTAGCAAAAATTTGTGCACAAATATATTAGTATAATCATGTCCAGTCATAAATATTTTATAATCGATAAATAAATATGCTTAAAGAATTAAAGAATAAGTAAAGAGTTTATAGAACAAAACAAAAGGTTTGATTGAAAAATCAAATTATATAGAAAAGAGACATTTGAAATTCGGCTTTATCCTGACAATTCAAATTCAAAATTTAATACCAATTCAAATATACCTTCGAACTTTGATAAATGGTACAAATATACCCTCCATCATACTTTGGGTACAAATATACTCTTATTGTTAATGAAAAGGTACAAATATACCCTTTTCACTAACGGCGGGACACGTGTCACGATCGTGTTCCTCCATTAGTGATAAGGGTATATTTATACCATTTATCAAAGTTTGAGGGTATATTTGTACCTTTTTCATTTTTATAATTTACTTTCTCCGGTTCATATTAATTGATTATTTTATCAAAAATAATTATTTTATATTAATTGTCCATTATACTAAATAAAAAAAATATTGATTAAATTTAAATTATATTATCCTTATAGTTAATTCATTCTGAAAGTCTTCACATTTGTTTATAAAGTTTTCAAGAAATTTTTAAGAGAGAAAGGCCACGGAAGCAGGCAACTCTCCGTCAGCAAGCCTGCTACTCCTGCCTGCTTCATCAGCTACTTGCTCCATGATTTTACTATATTATCTCTAATTAATTATTATAAGTCATTTATGTATTAAAAAATAATAATATTTAATTAAAAATAAATTATATATTTTTATTTTTAATATATATATATATATATAGAGAGAGAGAGAGAGAGAGAAAATTTTACAAAGATTAATTAATTCGATAAATTAATAATAGTAATAACTAGCTATTCTTTGATGACAATTTTTTCACTTCAAACATGAGTCTGTTTTTGTAAAATGGGACGAATAGAGTACTCTTGTAAGGGCATGAAAGAAATAAACATGATAAATTAATGGATCGAATTAAGTAATCTTTGTGTGGTTTAATTATCATTTAATATCCTTATAGATTAAACCACACAAAGATTACTCAATTCGATCCATTAATATAATTAAACCACACAAAGATTACTCAATTCGATCCATTAATTTATCATGTTTATTTTTTTCATGCCCTTACAAGAGTACTCTATTCATCCCATTTTACAAAAACAGACTCATGTTTGAAGTGAAAATATTATCATCAAAGAATTGTTAGTTATTACTATTATTAATTTATCGAATTAATTAATCTTTGTAAATTTATATATATATATATATAATTTATTTTTTATTAAATATTATTAATTTTTTAATACATAAATGACTTATAATTTAATCAATGTTTTTTTGATTTAGTATAATGGACAATTAATATAAAATAATTATTTTTAATAAAATGATCCGAATATGGAACGGAGAAAGTAAATTATAAAAATGAAAAAGGTACAAATATACCCTCGAACTTTGATAAATGGTACAAATATATCCTTATCACTAATGGAGGAACACGATCGTGACACGTGTCCCGCCATTAGTGATAAGAGTATATTTGTACCTTTTCATTAACGGTAAATGTATATTTATATCCAAAGTATGACGAGGGTATGTTTGTACCATTTATCAAAATTTGAGGATATATTTATACCTTTTCTCTTCAAATAACTAAGTTTTAGCTAACTTTATCTAAAAAGTAATTTTAAAAATAAACTTTATCTTTAATTCACCACTTTCCGCAAAAGATAACCATCTCCCATCACTTCTAATTAGTGTGTTTTACTAACCTAAAATACTGACTTAGTATTATAACCACTTGTTAAATCTTCTAAAATACGTTTGCTGTTCCATTAAAATAGAGATATTTATAGTACTTTTTATGTAACTTTTAAATATATAAATTCTACTTTAAAAAATTTAAAACTTATATACTTTTTTTTTTGTTTTATCTTACTTGATACTTATTAACTTGACACATCTCAAGAAAAAAATCTTTAATTAAAGATATATTTTATAAAGTTAATTTATTAATTTTAAAATTTTAAATTTAATTTTTATTTTTACTTTATTTATTTATTTATTTATTTATTTATTTTTTTATTTATTTATTTATTTATTTATTTAGCACTAAGGATAAAAAGTGAGAATATAGCAAAAGCTTTCTTGATGTAATAAATTGGACAAGAAATTAACCGTTTTTAGTATGTGACGAAATAAAACAACCGGAGGAAGTAATTTGGTATGCTATTTTTATTTTTTATTTTTCATCCAATATTCGATACCCACATTGAAGTTTGACTAATTTGAATTCGCGCAATGAAAAAAGTGCTCCCAACAAAGTTTTTTCTATAACTAGAATCAACCCTCGATACCTAGGAATAAACTTTCAACCTCTGATTAAAGTGGTTAAAGTAGAGCCCTGCACACAATCCATGTTGGTATTTGGTACGCTATTTATGTTAACACCAAATATAGGACGGAGCTCAAATACAAAGATTGTTGTGGTGGTTTATCACCTCACTCCTTAAATAAGAGATTGAGAGTTTGATCTCCACCTATGATGAATGAAAAAAACTCTGTGGTCAGTTTCCTATTGTTTCCCTATGATGTCCTGACAGTAGGAACGGAGGATTAGTCAGTCTTCCTGCCATTGTGGTCAGTTTCCTACCACTTCCTTATGGCTTAGTGTTCGTTCCCTACCGCTTCCCTATGGTCCTATGACTTAGTGTCCTGACAGTAGGAACGGAGGATTAGTCTCTCTATCGTTGTGGTCAGTTTCCTACCGCTTTCTTATGACTTAGTGTTCTGATAGTAGGAACAGAGGATTAGTCTCCCTATCGCTGTGGTCAGTTCTCTACCGCTTTTTTATAGCTTAATGTTCTGGCTTCCTTATGGCTTAGTGTTCTGACAGTAGGATCAGAGGATTAGTCTCCCTACCGTTGTGGTCAGTTTCCTACCGCTTTCTTATAGCTTAGTGTTCTGAGACATTAGGAATGAAGGATTAGTTTACCTACTGCTGTGGTCAGTTTCTACCGCTTCCTCATGGCTTAGTGTTCTGACAGGAGTAATGGATCCTATTGCTATGGTTTAGTATTCTGACGGTAGGAACGGAGGATTAGAATCAAACCCTCGATGCGCAGGATCAAACCCTCAACATTTTCCCCTAAAAATTCTTAGGTATTCACCAACTAAACCGGGTCAACAACTTCATCACTTCACTCAAAAACTCAAAAAAAATGGCAATTTCCACCATAAAATTCGGCATTTTAGGCTGTGCAGACATCGCACGTAAAGTCTCCCGCGCGATACTCCTTTCACAAACCGCCACACTCACCGCAATCGGAAGCCGTTCACTGGAAAAAGCGAAAAAATTCGCCGCCGAGAACAATTTCCCAGCGACGGCTAAAGTATACGGAAGCTATGAAGAAGTTGTAAATGACCCGAACGTCGATGCAGTATACGTGCCTTTACCAACAAGTTTACATGTGCAGTGGGCTGTTCTTGCAGCCGAGAAGAAGAAGCACTTGTTGTGTGAGAAGCCTGTTGGATTGAATGTTGAAGAAGTTGATGTTATACTGAAAGCGTGTGAGAGTAATGAGGTGCAGTTTATGGATGGGACTATGTGGATGCATCATCCTCGTACGGCTAAGATGAGGGAGTTTCTTAATGATGAAGGCCAATTTGGACAACTTAAATCGGTACGTGAGAGTTTTGTTGCTGATTAATTCGTGAGTTTTGTTGAAATTTATGGGGATTAGTCAGACTATTTTTCGGACTCATTGTTAATGTCGAAAAAAAAAAAGTTCATCATTGTTAACAAAAGCAACATTTATGATTGTAAATTTGAATATATATTGCTAGTTTTCTGGTATAGGCCTGGCTAATTGTTTTGTGGTGAGCTTATAGTCCAATTAGATTTCGAGAAAAAACAAGTATGACTATATTAGGAATAGTTCCTTTCTAGATGATAAGGTAGATAATAGTGACATCAAGCAACTCCATCTTGGGAGGCGAAGCACTGGCTTAGTCGAGTAGATTCGGGTTGCACTAGTGAATCTTGAAAGAGCTGAAGGCATTCATATAGTCTGAATCCATTATTATTGTACTATCAAAAATATAGTACATATGTATGTAGTCCGAATCCAGCTAGCTTTTGGATTTAACACAGATGATTAAGTGATTGATAATGATCGTTTTGGGGTAGTGAGCTGTAGATTTAGCTACGTTTGGACTAGAATGTTTCTTCATCTTGTTACAAAGAAGGAATAGTCAGGAAAATTACAGGCTCTTTCTTGAGCAAAATAGAGCAAGTTATTGGATAAATAACCCTTTTTTTCAGGATTAGTGGTGGCCAAAGGTTTATAGTAATGTCTATCAACGGTAGAGTATTTGGATGCAAGCTTATTTTTTTAGCTGGCTAACTGCCTGGTGGCTAACGGAGCGCGCACAAGCTGGACCGGACACCACGGTTATTAAAAAAAAAAAAAAAAAAAGTCTGTTCATGACCCTGCTCCACACGGGCAGAACTGAAACTACATATACCGTTCCTGTTTATAATCTGATTACCATAGGCAAACAGTTAAACCTTGTATGCACTTGATTTAGGTAGTCTAAATTATAGGTATGAGTTGAGGAGCCTCAGTCTTAAGTCAAGTAGAGGGCTTGTGGGGGTTGAAAGATTACCAATTTACACATGTTCTCTTTCCAATTCAATCTACATTCTTAGAATTTGTTACATGTGGTGCATTGGTTATCCAAACCTGGTAGAGCTGACTGTATACGAATTATTGATCTAGTCGACCACAACTAATTTAGGATTGAGGCTTAGTTGATTGGCTTGTGCTTTTGTAATCAAAATATTTCATGGGAGTTCCGTCTCTGATTTTCTGAAACACTAGATTGTCTGTTCTGTCGTAAGGACCTCCATATTCATCTGTGTAGGATTTTAGAGTGATTTTGAGTCATTGTGAAGCTTTTGTTTATCAATTGCATAATTTTTGGAACTATGGACCTAGTTGCACTAGAGAGCCCGAAGTCCCTCTGACATCTAAATTAGGTTGGTTATTTGCATGCTCACTTGTGTTAGTTTGTTTATGCCAGAATTCAGATCCATGGATTATCTTATTGTGTTGAAATCATGTGACAGGATGTTGTAGAGGTATTGAATAGCTAATTATTCTTCTTGCTCTCTGCTTTCCTTTATACAAATTCTAGGGATTTCTTTATATCTGCTAATAGCGTACTAGTAGAACTGATGTTGATATAGATTTGTTTATATCTGCAATTAGCGTACTGGTAGAACTGATATTGATATCTAATGACAAGTATTTCTTTTATTATCTACTAATAGCGTACTAGTAGAACCGATTTTGATATGTAATGACAAGGATTTTCTTTAATCTGCTCATAGCGTACTGTAGAACTGATGTTGATATCTAATGACAATGATTTTTTTTGTTTCTGCTAATATCGTACTAGTAGAACTGATGTTGATATCTAAGGACCTCTGCAGGTAAACACTTGTTTCACATTTGCTGCTGATCCCAATTTCCTTGAAAATGACATTCGTGTAAAACCAGATCTTGATGCTCTTGGTGCTCTTGGAGATGTTGGGTGGTATTGCATTAGGGGAATTCTGTGGGCTACAGATTTCGAGCTTCCCAAATCAGTAGTCGCTTTACGCAACCCTGTGCTCAACAAGGCGGGAGTGATTATATCATGCGGTGCTTCTTTAACGTGGGAAGACGGGAAGGTGGGAACTTTTCACTGCTCTTTCCTATCCAACTTGACAATGGATTTAACCGCTGTTGGAACGAAGGGCACGTTGCACCTTCATGACTTTGTTATCCCTTATGAGGAGCACAAAGCTTCGTTTGTCTCAGCAGTAGAATCTGGATTTAAAGAACTTGTTACAGGGTGGGAACCAAAACCAAGCGAGCGCACAATCACGGCAGACATTCCCCAAGAAACTCTCATGGTGAGGGAATTCTCAAGGCTGGTTGGACGTATTAAAAATGAAGGCGCCAAACCTGAGAAAAAGTGGCCAACTCTTAGCAGGAAGACAACTCTGGTTTTGGATGCTGTTAAGGCATCAATTGAAAAAGGTTTCGAACCTATGGAGATTGTAAGTTGATGATTATAAGGTATCTGGTTGTTACCAATGCTATTGTCACAAAGATTGGGTTCTTCTGTAAATTGTTGTTAAGATTTAAATGTTTAGACATTCTTCTATGGCTGCATCCAATAAATAATCAAACTTTGTGTAAGACCCCATAAAAATTTCAACGAATTTATTTTTAACCTTCCCGCGTGTGTAGTGTCAATTTTTGACTTGAATTATGTTAAGGGATGTTAAAAGGGTGTTTTGGAAATGTTTCGAAATTTTCGGAAGGAATTCAAGGCTATTTTGGGACCCCCGGGTAATAAGCCTCCGCGATAGTGGCGTGCCATGCCACTTAGCCTCCGCGATAAGGGCGTGGTACGGAGGCTAAGCTCTGTGATAGCAAAGTGCTACACCGCTATGTATTTTTCACTCAGTTTTTGTTTTTTTCATTTGAGGTGAGGGGTTTTTGGTCCTTTTACCCGTTGCATGACTTTTAAACACCAAATTGATCCTTTTCCTTGGTTTTATAGAGAATTCTTCATTCAAGTTCCAAACTTTCGGACTCCTTTATATTTCAGGCATGTTTCTCATTCCTTAACTTGAATTTTACATTGGGGTACTTATTTAATCAATATTCATGTGTTTTAATTGATGGATTTGAAATTGGGTTGAGGGGTTTTGATTGTTATTACTTGAATTTCTCTTCCCTCGTTTTAAAAGGATTATTCATGCTTTAATTTATGAATTTTGGGACTGAATTGGCGCATGGTGGTAATGGTTGGAATGGGTGACATGGGCTTCCCCAATTTGTTGAAAATTTGGCTTGATAATGACATTTGGCATAAATTAACTTGTCTTTTGAACCCATTGCATTGCATTAAAAGATAAATGAATAAATATGGTTAAGGAAGGCCTTCGTGGCCGTGATTTTGAATTTTAAATGAAACTTGGGAGTCTAATGGTTATATGGACTGGTTTGACATAATTGAATTAATTTACAAGCATATTGGTATGACGATACCATGTTGGAAAATGCCTTAATAAAAACTCCTTGGTTAATGGTGGGTTTATGTGTAAACTATTTTAATTTGAGCTTAAAGGTAATTGTGTACCTCATTGTGAAGGTGTAGTCCCGAAGGGACCAACACCGAAGACCACGTTTGCCGACGCGGGGGTCTATGTGACCGTGTGCTTGGTGCATACTTTATATTTTGGATGTCTATCGCCTTGGTGTCTTTAGCCTATCCTCAATTTTCTTAGTACGTGCGACTAACATCCACTGGGGTCCTTTTGGCAGGGGGAGTCGAACCCATATAGTTCATGGGTGCTTTTAGGACGGAACGAGCTACATAGTTTAGGTTAATAATTTAAACTCTCATGTTGATGGCTCATGTCCTTATTCCGGCATCCTATATATGTATGTATGATTGTTGTGCATATGGTTTATGACTGGATTTCAGTAATTGCACTATTTTATCCTTATCCCTTGAGTTACATGACAGTGCTAGCCCCACTGATCGTCCCCAGACGCTGCACCATTTCATGATGTAGGTTCGGAGGACTTTTCTATTGCTCATGTGCAACGTTAGGTGGTTGCGTACTTTTATTGATCAACTGTGAAGTGTTGAACCTCCATCCTTCGGAAGACCTGGTCATTTCATTGATTTTCTTATTGTCTTTGTATTTTGGATTCTTTTTGTCATGGTCGGGGGCATGTCTCGACTTAGTTGTTATTCTTGGTTAGAGGCTTTCGTGGACATGAGTGGGATGACATGGATGTCTTGTTTTGACTCTTTACTTTTTCTCTTTTGGTATTATTTATCTATCATTGGTTTGGTTGACTTCTGCTGTTTATATTTATATGCTTTGAAGGTAAAGCTAAGGGGGTTGTCTCCGGCCCTTGGTGGGTTTGAGATTCCCGTTACGGCCAGGCTCAGATTTGGATCGTGACAAGCTTGGTATCAGAGGATGATTCAGGGTCGTTAGGTGTCCATAAAGCTATGTAGAGTAGAGTCTCTTTTATGAGTGTGTAGCGCGCCGCCACACTTATAAGGGGAGGCTAAGAGACATTTTGGAATGTTTTCGTTTCTTGTGTTCTATTTTAGGCTATAAAGTCTAGTTATCATAAAACTCCTCTAACTCCTGGCTTACTCACGTTTCAGATCATGCCTCCCCGAAGATCTGACGATAGTAGGAACTTAGCTGGAACCTCTGTCCCACCCGTTGACACCTAATTTTTGACTCCCTTAACTAAATTTAATCCTGAGTTTCTTCGATTTTTAATAAAATTGAAATGCTTATTTCATTCGGATAAATGTTCTCTAAAATATTTATTTTAGGTTAATTTTACCATTTAAGTGATGATTACACGTTTTTGTATTTACATATACGAGATTGTATAAATTTTGTTACTTAAATGAACATTTTTATAAAAACTAGACTATTATTGAGATCAATCTTGAAAATTAATTCAAATGGGTAAAATCTTGATTTAAATAGATTTTGTTCTCAAAAATAATTTATTTGGAGAAATATTTATTTGGTTTTATCTAATCAAGAAGCTCGGGATTAAGTCAATTAATAATTCGTATCGGATCTTATTTAAATTTTAGTCAATTTATTGAATTTGATTATAATTGAAATCAATTTGACCATAATTGCAATGCAATTAGCCAATTGATTTTCAATATGATTTTAATTTAAATAAAATTGACTAAAATTATGACGTAGGGCCATTTATTAAATCACAATCTCAATTTCCAACCCACAACTAATCAACAGCCATCGAAAATAGATTGCACAACTCCACCTCAATCTTATCATTTTTTTCATTTTGAATCAAATTTGTACTAGATTGTGAAATTCAAATTTGTACTAGATTGTACAATTCCACCTCAAACTTATCCTTATTCTATTTTGAAATTCAAATTTATACTAGATTGTACAATTCTACCTCACCTTATCCTCCAACAAATTTATCCTCAATTTCAAATTTTCAAAACACTCCTAAATTCTTTCTCCCATATTGGTGAATTATAAAATTCACCCCTAATACTAGATCGTACAATTCTACATATTACATGCAAACATAGGAGAAACAAATATACACCATTATCAAAAAGTTTCTTCTTTTCTTTTTCTTTTTATTCTCTCAAATAACACTTCGAAATTTCTTGTTTATTCGTAACTGGTTGAAATATTCTTTGTAAATAAGCAAAATCTCCATACTTGTCATGAAGCGGCGTCGTTACTGATTCCCATAGATTGCAACTTCTAATTTTCATATGTAGCACATTCTCAATAACATCAATTACCTCACAACATTGTCGACGTGGCGCCTATTTTTAAATAAATAAATAAAATAAGTTCGTAATTAAATTCTCCATAAAATAAAATAAAATTGGAGGTTAATCATTAATTTTAAGCGCGATAGATAAATTTATTTGCTATATCAGTAAAGTCACAATATAACATTTGTAACTTTATTACCTGTTGTATCATACATTAAAGTCACTGATATATATATATATATATATATGTATGTATGTATATATTAATTTCTTAGAAAACACAATTTACATAATAGTAAATTTGAAAAATATATCGTAATTTGTCAAAACCATATTTTTTAATGGGTAAAATTCAATGACCACACATGAAATTAACCTGAAAAGATATTATAAATTAGAAAATTTACTTGTCCCCATATATTGGGTGATAGAAAAGATACTAAAATTGAGTGTGTGTGTTTTTTCGTTACAAAAGAATGACTTAGTAACTCCTCATAACACAAATAACTTAGCGAGTTAAAAATTATACAAGTTTCGAAAAAAGAATAAAAAAATTGTTTTTCTTGTTAGAAACTCTGCATTCGATCGAACATATTCACAGAAATAGAGAGAGCGGAAATTTTACTCTGCATTCGATCGGACATACTTTAGGAGATAGAATTGGTGCCTTTACATTAACCATATGAATTGATAATGCTGATTTATATTTTTCGTTCTCACATTGCTTATTAGAATCATGACCAATTTGTGGCTATAACTTGTAAACGTTTCACCATTTTGAAGCCCAATAACTTGATCCAAGTAGAACTCAATGGGCCTTTAACATGGATCTGAATAATTGGGCCGAGTATTGAACGTAAATGGCTCTTCGGACCCAATAAATGTCTTGAACGTTTGCATTGGTAGCCCTAATTCTTTTGCATTCATTAGCCATGGATGCAGTTGCACTGAGTAGCCCCATGATATTGATAAGGACCAATTTCTATTTGAATCATAGCACAATGTTTGTTGTACCGTTCGACTCGGGTCATTTTTGTAAGCCTCAATGAGCTTTTTTATTGAGTTGAGATGGTTCATTGACGGAAATAGAGGATGCAGCGTGCCCAAATGGTGCAACGACACTAGTGGCGCCACGGGATGTGCTGCCAATAGCCCTCGTGCACTACCTTGTATATCCATCTTAAAATCGAAACAAAGATAGCTAAATTAGTATTAGGGCGAATTTACATCATTAGCTATAAGTTCGATAAAATCCATTTGACTCATTTATGTTAAAAAAGACTATCCTGAACCTAGTCGGTTGTCCTGCATGTCCTAAAATATAGAATTCATAAATCTAAAATTTTGAATTTGCATCCAGTCGGAGTACATCGGAAATGTAGCAAACAAAGTTAGGGTTTCTACGTTTTTGAGTTCTGAATTCTAGAAAAGGCTCTTAATGGGTTCAAGATAAATTATGTATACCCTTTTAAGTGGATTTATAAATACAAATATATATAGGGTCCGAGCTTAACCTACTGATTCTACAATACCTATAACTAGAGCTTTAGCTCTGCCTCTAACACCAACTCGCAAGAAAATATTTCCAACGAAATTTCCGGCATCCCACCCTTGGAAAAATCAACGCGAAATTAGTTACAAAACCAAAAGTCCAGGGGCGGAGCCACCTTTTATCTAGGGGGTCGGGTTCAGACGGTAAATTATACTGTTTTTATACAATTTTCATATGATTAAAAATATTTTTGTGTATACAGTATCTTTTATGGAGAATTTAGTGGCGGTTTTGGGTAAATACGATCACAACCAAATGTATTATATTGGTAGGGATACCGAAAGTGTTGAGACAGATGTAGCATGTTGCTATAATATGGCTGTTGGTGGTGATGGCATTGTTATTAGTTATCCATCCACTCGCAATGGAGCTTATTAAAATTTTAGATGGTTGCATTAATCGCTATCATTATCTGTTCGCTTCTGATCAGAATATCGCTAGTTGTATCGCTGAAATTGAGGTTCCTCTCACGAAAGAAATCGGTTTCCATCAGGTACATGTTTTTTTTTCTGCGTTTATCATATTATGTGTTATTAATATTGTTCTCTTCTTTGTTTTTGCATGAAATGTTATTATACAGAATGATTGATCTGACTAAATTTATATATTTTTTAATTTTAAGATGAATATACAAGGAAGTCCGCGTGGAATATTAGCGGCCCATCCCGTGGCGCCACTTGTCTCACTTAACCATCTAGATCTCTACTTGGTCCATCCATTATTTCCATTAATGACCCTATTTGACTCTATAAAGAAACTCATGGAGGCTTACAAAAATAACCCAAGTCGAACATTGCAATTAAATATACTCGGTGCAATTATATCCTTGGCTAATGAATGCAAGAGACTTAGGGCTACCAATGCAAATGTTCACGTTCGATACTCGGCCCAATGATGCAGATCCATGTAAGAGGCCCATTGAGTTCTATTTGGATCAAGTTTTTGGGCTTGAAAATGGTGAAACGTTTACAAGTTATAGCCACAATTGGTCATGATTCCAATAACCAATATGAGAACCAAAAGTATAAATCAGCATTAGCAATTCATATGGTAAATGTCAAGGCACCAATTCTATCTCCTAAAGTATGGAGACAATGTAAAATTTTCGCTATCTCTGTTTCAATTTATGTGAATTTATTCGATAAAACGTAGAGTTTCTAACAAAGAACGAAGATTTTTTCTTTTCTTTTCTTTTTTTGAACTTGTATATAATTTTTAACTTCCTACGATATTTGTGTCATGAGATTATATTAAAGTTACTAAGCTATTATTTAATGAAAAAATTAGTTAAGTATTACGAAAATAAAAGGTTTTATCATTATGGAACATGAAACCCAACGGAAGCGACTAAAAGGTCACTCAACTATGCATAAAATAATACTTACTAGAAAGTTATTACAAAGAAACAAAAAAGATGAGTATTTCATATGATATTTAAAGATAAAAGTTGAGCGATTATTTTTATCAAAAAGAATTACTTAATGATTTTGAGATTTACATAAATTTCAGTGAGTTTTAATTATAAAAAAGTAATCTAGTGATTTTGAAGTTGAATGATCATTCATAAAATTATCTCTATCCTAAGTAAACTAGAATTTAAAAGGTAAAAATTATTTTCACATATAAAACATGTCATACTTTTTAAAACATACAATAAAAAATATTAAAATAGTATCACGTAAAATTAAAGAAATAGAATAATTATGCATTTTTTTAATGAATACTTTCTTATTAATTAAACAGGCGCCACGTCGACAATGCTGTGAAGTAATCAATGAGAATTAGAAGTTGCAATCAATGGGAATCAATAATTAATCCATTTCATGATGAATATGGAGACTTTGCCTATTTTCAAAGAGTAGTTTGATAGTATGAAATTTTAGTCAAAAGAGTTGTTGAATGAAGACAACTTCGAGGAAAGAGTTAAGGGCAAAAAAGTTTGAAATATATATAAACTTTCACGAAATTTATTGTAACATGCATCAACTTTGAGGGGGGTCCTATGTCCTTCCTCAACTATTTATTATCGTATTTCTGATATATATTTGTCCAGCTGGATCACTGCGTGAATACACATACATTGAGTTCGTAAGGATCTGAAGTATCCAGTTGTATAAATATATGCCACAAAAATACAATAATAAATAGTCGAGGAGGGTCATAAGATCCCACAAAATTAAAACATACTACAATATATTTTACGAAAATTTAAATATATTTGTGACTCTTTTTAGAAAAAAACAATTTCCCATGAATAAAGTTATGACATTACATTTTGTCTCATACATTTTGTAATCATCGAAACATTGATATCAATACAACTTTCTATAGTTATATCTAGAGATGTACCTAGGTTGGGTTGGTTCGTTTTTTCATTAAAATATAATCAAATCAACAATGTCGATTTTCTAAATCTATAAACCAAATCAAACCAATATACAATCGGCTTTTATATTTCGGTTTTAATCGATTTTTTTTGGTTTTTCGATTTTTTTCTCATTTTTTTTACAATTATAATGTGATTGAAAAAAAATTAAATGATTTCACTAAAAAGATTAAAAAAAAACAATGGTCATAGAGTAGTTCCAATTAAAATTAAGTTGACAAATTACTAAGACGTCTAAACTACTATCTCTCAAAGTAATATTATGTGGATACTCAATGGTTCAATTGTAAGTCACTAGTTACAATAGCTTGTCTGAAAGTTTCCTTCACATAAAATGTGAGCATAAAGAAGAATGAAGAATTGGAGACAACTTATTAAAAATTTAACTTCATAAAATAATTAACTATAACATAATTCCACAAGAAAAAAGAGAAAGAAGAGAAACAAACCTAAATCAAAACTTGACGAATGAGAAAAGTAAGATGAGGAAATAATGAGAACTCTCCGAAAACTTGAAAAGTAAAATGTAAAGTGAAGCAATTGAAGAGTTATAGGTTTTTATATTAATATTGGGTTTTGTATTAATCTGTTACTAATGGATAAATATTAGGGAAAAGGACATCAATAGCACCTAAAACTAAAATAATATCATAAAAATAGCACTCAAAATTAAATACCCTATAAATAGCCATAAACTAATTTCACTAGCTCACCTTCACTGTCATACGCTTAAACATAATCGAAAATGTCATTAAAGTAACTTTCTCTTTCTTTCTTTCCTTTTCATTCACAATTTTCTTTCCATTCAAACTCCCAAACCTCCATTCTTTTACCTTTTTCAATACTTCAATTAATCTTTCTTATTCCATAAATTTTGTATAAAATCTCCAAAAATCTGCATTCAATTAGCTTCCTATAATTTTTTCCCATTGTAAATTTGCTCAAAATTGATACAAAATAATGGCTTCAACTTCAGTTTTTGTTTCAATAATGATAAAATACGGAGGTCAGTGGATATCTGATGTTGAATTTAAGTGTATCAATGTGGCATAAAAGAGTATCAATTGAGTATAGGGATTGCATGTGCATGCAAAGAATTCCCTCTCCCTTTTTTAAAAAGTATACCAATGTAGTATAAAAGTATATCAATGTGACATAAAAATGTATTAAACGGGTATAAAGTCTGCATATGCATCCATAGGTTCCCCTTCTTTTTTTTTTTAAAAAAGTGTATTAATGTGGTATAAAAATGTATCAAATTGATATAAAAGCGTATCAATTGGGTGTAGAGACTGTATGTGCATGCAAAGGTTCCCCTTTTCTCTTTTTAAAAAAGTGTATCAATCTGGTATAAAAGAGTATCTATTGGCATATTCTTTTTTTTTTTTTTTATCTTTACATGCATCAAAACATCTCCGACTCACCGTGATTGAGTCAGCCTCTGAGAAGAACATCTCCGACTCACCGTGATTGAATCAGCCTCTGAGAAGAACATGGATCAAGACATGGCTTTTCTCTTACCTTGAGACCTCATTATTTTATTTTTTTTCTTCTTCAAGTTTAAAGAACTATGACATTGCTTCAAGTACAAACCCGTATGCGATGATTCTGTAAAATAATCATCATTAACAACAAATTTGAGGTCAAAATTGACCGCTTTATCCATTAATTTTAACTTTCCTTTATTTCGTACTTTTTGCTTCATGTTCATAGTTTTCAATGCTCCAATGCAAGAACCAACAAATCAATTTTTGACATTGATCATAAAACACAGTAGATTGATTGATGCATAATAGAGGAGAAAAAAAGAAGATTTGAGAAAGTATATTTAGAAAAGAAAAGTGATTTAAGAGTAACAACTGTAAAGAGCATTTAATTTCTTTAATTGTGTAAGGAGAGTGGTTTTGGGCCAAGTGGCTAAAAAAAGGAAATAAATTGGACCGACTGACTCTAATTGTCCATATTTTCATAGTGTGGGCTGTTTCTTTTTAAAATGGTCAGTTCATGTCCTTTTCCCTAAATATAATAACTAAAGGCCCAAGAATATATATCTATTTTCTGAATATAAAAAAGTTATAAAAGTAATTAGAAAGTAGATTATAAGTAATATTTTTTTACGTATAAAAAATTAAAATTATATATGTATTATGTCGGTTCGGTTTAGGTTCGGTTTGATTTTATTTTTGCTAATACCAAACCAAACCAAGAATGATCGTTTTTTTTTTCAATACCAAACCAATCAAATCAAACCAAACCATAAGTCTTTTTTCCCCTCAGTTTGGTTTGATTCATCGGTTCGGTTTGACTTAACGGTTTGGTTTGTACACCCCTAGTTATATCTCTCATTATTAGAAAGCATGGGCTGCGCCATCCAGTGGCGGAGCCACCTTGTAATTAGGGGGTTCATCCGAACCCCCTTCGATGAAACATTATGCAATTTATATGTGGTTTAAATCATTTTTTATGTATATATAGTTGGTGTTGAACCCCCTTCGACTAGTTCGTGAATTACTTTTTTCGATTTTAACCTCCCTTAGTAAAAATTCTGACTCCTCCACTGGCGCCATCTTAGACGAATGGATACACATGTTCATTATTAAAAAGGTATGGGTGGAGCCACCTTAATTAGGCTATACGTTAGCTATTATAAGTAATTAAATAATTTAACAAATTTTTAATATAATTAAAAAGAATTTTTTTATATAATTTATCAAATTTCTGACTTTTTCACTAATTAAAGGTAGCTTCATTCACTACAAGAAAACATAGAATTAGCTACAGAATTTATCGGCAATTCTCCTACCTAATTGAGTTTTCTTTTAATCTATCGCTAATTCGTAGCTAAATGAAATTAGCATGCGATTTTTTCTTTTTAGCTACGATACAAAATATTATTCATCACTAATTTCTTGTTTTTTAATAGTGATTTTTAGTGTTCTGTATAATAGACCCCTTTTTTAAATCCCTCACATAGTGAAAACATAATGCAACAAACTGTCCTATTTTTCATTCCCAAAGTTCTAATTATTATTATTATTTATTCATTTATTTTGGAAGGACGGCTATTCAAATTAATTTCTATATAAGTTATACCCCAATACAAGAAGCTAGGCCTAGAACCATCACTATTATTTCCTTCTACACTTTATGATTTTTCAAAAACAATGGCTTCTTCCCTATCTAAACAACTTCATTTTCTATTAATACCTTTTATGTCTCAAAGCCATATTATTCCATTAACAGACTTTGCAAAATTACTAGCCCTTCATGGAGTCCATGTCACAATTATCACAACACCTCTCAATGCCAAAAGGTACAAATCATCAATAGTCACACATGCAACAAAATCCAACTTAAAAATCCAACTAATTCCTCTTCATTTTCCAAATCAACAAGTTGGATTGCCTCAAGAATGTGAAAATTTGGACACACTCAAATCACAAGAGTTGTTTAAAGATTTTTTTTTGGCTAGTGAAATGATGCAAGAACCACTAGAGAAATTGATTCAAGAATTGGAACCAAAGCCAAATTGTATCATTTCTACTAGTCCACTTATTTGGACTCAACATGTTGCTAATAAATTCAAGATTCCAAGGTATATATTCCAAACTGTTTCTTGTTTCACTCTTTATTGTTCAGAAATGGAAATACAAGAACCCCTTATGTTAAATTCTAATTCATTCTTGATCCCTAATATTCCACACAAAATTGAGTTTACAAAAGGCCAAACATTAAATGGTGCTATAACAAGAAAATCTCAAGGTATGAAAAGTATTATAGACAAAATTAAACAATCCCAAGACTTGGCAAGAGGTACTTTGATTAATACTTTTGAAGAATTGGAGTCTTGGTATGTTGATGCATACAAGAAAGTTGTGAACAAAGTATGTTGTGTTGGTCCATTATCATTATGTAACAAAGAAATGGATGATGAAATGGTTGATAGAGGCAACAAAGCTTCAATTGATGAACATATTTGTTTGAATTGGCTTGATTCTATGGAGCCAAAATCAGTCATTTATGTTTGTTTTGGTAGCCTTTGTAACATTTCATTCATGCAAATGAAGGAAATTGGATTAGGGTTAGAGTCATCAAATGTGGCTTTCATTTGGATAATTAGAGGGCTAAATTTTACATTAGAAGTCGAAAAGTGGCTAAGGGATGTAAATTTTGAAGAGAGGGTTAAAGGAAGAGGGATGATTATTCGAGGGTGGGCCCCACAAGTTATGATATTATCTCATCCGTCCGTCGGAGGGTTCCTGACTCACTGTGGATGGAACTCGACGTTAGAAGGAATTTCCAGTGGCATACCGATGATTACTTTTCCTATGTTTGCCGAGCAGTTTTACAATGAGAAACTCATCATAAATATTTTGAAGATTGGAGTTCGAGTCGGGGTTGAAGTAAGTACTGACTTCTGGAACGAAGAGAAGAATGGAGTGCCAATCAATAAGGATCAGATAAAAAAAGCAATAGATAAATTAATGGATAAAGGATTTGAGAGTGAAGAAAGAAGAAAAAGAGCAAAGGAGCTAGAACATATTTCAAATAAGGCAATACAAGAAGATGGTTCTTCATTCTTGAACATCAAATTATTGATTGAAGACGTGGCTAGAACAATGTAAAGTTTATATCTAGAAAGGGTTAGTGCCATTTCTTGTAATGCCGAAGGGTTATTTGTGTAATGAGTAGAAAAAAGTGCCATTTCTTGTAATGCCGAAGGGTTATTTGTGTAATGAGTAGAAAAAGTGCCATTTCTTGTTATGCCAACTGTAAAATAGTGTTAAATTGTACTTTTATTTACTGTTTTCTCAGCGTTTTTAGTCTGATATAATAAAAATCTTTGAAATGTTTTTTTATGACTTTAATTAATCAAAATCAACGTCAAAACCTAACAAGGCTTCTTAAGTAAGTAGAAATATATCTTAATTATGTCATACATTTGAATAATACTCCCTCCATCTCAAATTATGTGTCGCCATTTTTTTTTTTGGTTCGTCCCAAAATGAATGTCGTCTTTCCTTATTTGGTAAGTTTTTAAAAACACAATTACAATTTTACCCTTAGTGGTCCCACTTGACTTTAAATACTATTAGGGGTCATTTGGTAGAGTGTATAAGAATAATGCTGAATATGGTGTATTAGTAATACTTGCATTAATAATGCTGACTTTAGTTATGTTTGCATTAGTAATGCTGACTTTAGTTATGTTTGCATTAGTTATGCTGACATTATTTTTATACACTGTTTGGTTTGATGTATTAAAAAAATAGGCAAAATGACCTTCTGGACCCTTGTACTATGTCGGTTTTGTAAGTTGAATACTTCTACTTACATGTTTGTCATCTGGGCTCCTGAATCCACTAAAAAACAACATTTTAAACCCTTTTTTGGTGAGTGTAACACACTCTCTCCACGTCAGCTGCCACGTCTGCCTCATCTGCCACGTCATCTTAAAAAATAAAATAAAAAATAAAAAAATAATTTTTTTTTAAAATTTTAAAATAAAAAAAAGTATTACATTAAATTCCAAGTCATTTTTAAAATGCTAAATAACAAATTAAATATTAAAATTAATTTAATTAAATAAGAAAAATTGATAATTATAGAAAAATTTGAATAATCATGTTTTTATTTTTGCTCACAAATTAAACATCAAATTCATTCCAAATAATTAAAATTCTTCTCCAACTAATTTAAATTTTAACTATAAATTCATATATACAAATATAATAAATTTTCGATTTTTAAATTTGAATATCTTTAAAAAATTCACAAAAAATTTAATTTTTTTCAAGCGAAATTCACTATTTTTTTTTTCAATATTCACTATCACTAACTTTCAATTCAAATTTAAATTTTAATCCCAAAAAAAAAGATTTTAATTTTAAATTTTTAATAAAAAAAATGAAAAGAATTGAATTGAGGAAAAATAAAAATAAAAATAAAAAGTAAAGGTGGTAGTGGTTGGGGGGGGGGCTGGAAGAGTGTTGGGGTGGGGTGTGGGAACTGGAAGGGGCTGGGGATGGGGTGGGGACGGGGCTGGGAGGGGTGTGGGGGCTGGGGGTGGGGTGGGGAGGGGCTGGACGGGGCTAGTGAGGTGTGGGGGGTGGGGACGGGCTGGGGTGGGGTGTGGAGGGTAGGGACGGGCTGGGGTGGGGTGGGGAGGGAAAATATATTTTTATTTTTTTAAAAATTTTTAAAAATATTTTTAAATTATTTTTAAATTTTTAAAATATTTTTAAATTTTTAAAAATATTTTTAAATTAAAAAAGATGGAGGAAAAAAAGGATCCTTTTTTATTTTTTTTTAATTATAATATTATTTTTATTTTTTTAATTATTTTAATATAAAATTGGCCAAAAATTGACCCCCACTCACACCCCTAGGCGAATGACTATACTCTCTTTGTCCTAGTCACCATTTCAATGCCACATAGGCAAGGTCAACGATCAAAGGGTGCAAAATGTTGCTTTTTAATGGGTTCAACGGTCCAGATGATAAACATGTAAGTATAAGTGTCCAACTTACAAAACCGACATAGTACAGGGATCCAGAAGGTCATTTTGCCAAAAAAATATATCTCATATATTTTTTTGTAAAAAAATATTTGTTTACAAAAATACCCTCCACATTCCTTAACCTTGCATTTTTGCAACAAAGTAGTTTTTTTAACTGAAAACTTACTTTCCTTTCCCCCTAATGTATGTATGTAAATAGTTGTTTCCTATTAGCATTGCTTCAATTTTTTTGAGAAAAATTGATAAAAGTGTTTC
Source organism: Capsicum pubescens (assembly GCA_030864215.1). Classification (NCBI taxonomy): domain Eukaryota; kingdom Viridiplantae; phylum Streptophyta; class Magnoliopsida; order Solanales; family Solanaceae; genus Capsicum; species Capsicum pubescens. The sequence goes on along the minus strand of CM061548.1, from coordinate 5,200,134 downwards.
GTCCATCCTCATATTTTTCTCGAACTAGAATCAGCTTTTGGATTACAACATATTTAAATAATTAATTATTTTATATGGAAGTTGATAAGAAAAGAGAGAGATGAGGAAGCACCTTGTAGTTTGGTGATGGTCGGAGAAAAGAAATATGCCTTAATTTTTCTTTTGGCTGGTGAAGGAAGAAAGGGAAATTAAAGAGAAATTTCAGTTTTTAATTGAACCATTGGTGACAGATACCATTTTTTTCTTTTTATAACTAACATGTTTAAAAAAAATAAAAAATTCTCCTAGTTATCGACACTATCAAATTATGCTTCCAGATATTAAGTTTATGTTTAAATCTAAAAATTGAAACAAGGCAATAGTGTGACCGTGGAATTGAAAAATATTTTGAAGAAAAATGAGGGGTACTTATGTCATTACCCAAGCTAATACATGTGTTGAACTCCTTTGTATTACTAACACATAGGAAAATGGTGGCATTAGTAATGCACACCTCAATACACAATAGAGTGTATAGCTAATACTTGCACTAGTTATTTATTAGGTAAAAAAGTAAATCAAACAAGGAACTATTTGTACATTAAACTAATGCATGCAAGTAACACCCCGTATTCAAGTACGTGTATTGGCGTATTCAAGTATGTGTATTGGTCTTATTTATATGGAATTAATTTTTTATTTTATTTATACCGGAATTTTTCCGTCGACGGTTCCATGCGAAGGTTATTGAATAAACTTTCCAACGATATAAAGATTTCCAAAAACGGATAGGTTTCGGATATAATCGAGCACGTTCGAAACTATAAAACGGTGGCCGGGATATTTGGGAATAGTAAATGTGCAGGAAAATTTCCTGCACACAAACTACTGAGGCGAGCCAAATTTTTGGGTCAACTTCGAACGATCATAACTCCCTTAATATAATGAACTGGGAGAGTTGCGACCTATGAAATGAAAGATCTTTGAGTCTTCTTTCCAATGCAATTGATTTCATCCAAATCCAACATCTAAGTAAGGAGTTATACTCGTTTTACTTCAGCCTACCAAAACAAATTTTTAGGGTCAACTTCAAACGACCATAACTCCTTTTCCAGGAAGAAATGGGTGGCCTACTTTATATGAAATGAAAGCCCTTTGAATTATCCTTCGAACGATACCAATTTCACCCAAATCTGATTTCAGAGAAAAGAGTTATGGTCGATCTACTTTAGCTTATCAAAACAGTCCACCAAAGGACAGATTTGACATTATTTAAATTTTAAAGGCATTTTGGTCATTTCCTATTATATTATGGACGGGAATATGTGTATATATACATGTATATGAGTTCAAAAACGCATTTTCATCATCAATCATTGAGAAAGAAAAAACCCTAGCCAAATTTGACCTTTAAATTACTTTTGATTCAACCGTAGAAATTTCAAAGTAATCTGATAACTACGTTTGCCATCTCGAGAGCTTCGAACGACACCTATTATTTGTGCAAACAGGATTGCATAATCAAGAGGTGCATTCTAAGGTATGAATATTGTTTGCCTTTGTTCTTTTCCATATGTATATGTGTGACAGAGGATTATATGTATTGATTATTATTGAAAGGTAATGGAAATAGGGTTATGGACTATTTTGCATGGTTTGGTTGTATTGAATTATGGAAGGTGGATATGGTAATTGAGTTATGGAAGGTGGATATGGTGATATTCTTTGAATTGATGATTATTTATGTCTATGGCTCAATTTGGTTTAATGGATTGGTTGGAAGGATTATAAATGAATCCAAACTTGATATTGGAGGATGTTGTATGAATATGCATGGCATGTGAATGTAATTGGAGTATAAGAGGGTTAAAGTGACACCCTTTATGGTGTAATTAAGGCTTACTACTTAACCACTAGTTTGGTGAATTCAAATAATTGAATTGTGACGTTTGGTTGCTAATACTAGATTGCTATATATGTTCATTGTAGATAAGTAATCCGAAAAGACGGGAAGTCTATTTGGGACTAGTATTGAAGGTTGACAGTCAGGTATGTAAAGCATACTCTATACCATATATTTGGCATGAAAGTGAACAATTGTTCTATTAAGAAAGTTTCCAAAGTTATTCAATAACATGTGATCCATAATGATTTTGTATGATGTCCTACGTTACCAATGAACTTGTTTCCACCCTACAAGATGTCAAGACATTCCAATACTTACTTGTTTTCCAAATCTTACATGTTTATTACACTAATGAATATCAGAAGGTATCCGGTTACTCAAACAAAATCCATGTGCTATTAATGACTCCAAAATGTTTCATTGATATACCAATAAGTTCCTACTTCATTGTTATGGCATTGATGACTCCAAAACACTTCATTGATGTGCCAATGAGTTCTTACTTCATTGTTATTGCATTGATGGTCTATTTATATGTCTCTTATTGATGTATCATTGATTCAAAGTATCAAAAATGCGGTGGCGACCGAAATAACAATCTAAAAGATTAATTAAACTAAGTGATGGAAGTTCTCTCTTATCGGGTGGTATCCCAGGGGCATAAGCCTATCATGGGTCGATCCCTATTTATGTGTTTATGGGTGGTATCCCAGGGGCATAAGCCTATCATGGGTCGATCCCAGTTGATATGTACTGGAGGCAGCCTAATGGTCACAGTACAGTACAATAATGATTACAAAGATGATAAGAACGAAGGTAAAGTGATTGAATAAATACAATGTACAGGTTGTCACAAGTTCTAGTAAGTGTGGTCCACTCCCATTACGATTTATTCACTTGTTTCTGATTTCTATTGAGCTCCTATATCATATGTGATTATCTACAACTTTACATACTCAGTACATATTTCGTACGGACGTCTCCCACGGAGGACTTGCATTTCATGCTGCAGACACAGGTACCTCAGCTCATACACATCACAAGTAGGAGCCAGGATATCTAGTCACTTTTGGTATTGTATAGAAGTTAGTTATATGGCGGGGTGTGTCCCGACCTTAGTTAAACTCTGTGTATTGTCTAGAGGCTTTGTAGACCTAATGTACAGTCAAGGTGGTGTTTTGTTAATAGACGTGATGGCTCCAACGGCCAAGTATTGTATATACATATATATGTGTGCTCGAGCTTATACAGGTGATTATTTATTTTTATATGCGACATGATCCTGTTTGAATTTCGGGTTGTCATAGAGGTATGCATGGGAAGTATAAGGTTATGAGCTGGTTCTCCCGGGCCTCCTCGGTTACAGGTGCCAGTCCGCCCCAATATGATTTGAGGCGTGACAAAAGTGGTATCATAGAAGTTTGTCCTAGTGAGTCTACAAAGCCGTGTCTATGTAGAGTCTTGTTTATCGGTGTGTCGTGCACCGCATCTATAAACAAGAGGCTATGGACATTTAGGAATTGTCTCTTTTCTTCATGTCTTAGATCGTGCGATAGAGCCTATATTGTATATGAAGTCATAGTTGACCACTGAATCCATTTGTTTCTCTTATTATAGTAATGATGCTGGTTACCAGAAGCAAGAATACCGGTAAGTAAGTAGATGTGGCTGCCGGAGAGGGGACTAGTAAGTCACCCACTATACCAGCTAATCAAAGTGAGGCTCCAGCTGAGTTTGCATCAGAAACTTCTTCCACTCCGAAAGAAATAAGGGGGAGGAGAACTATATCCCCAGAGCCACCTATTAATGCTGCTGATCAAGATCTTTGAAATGCAGTGCAACTTTTGACTCGTATAGTTTCTCGGCAAGCTCAAGGGCAAGCCATTCCTACCACGGGTCCTAGTGGTACACATAGGGAGGCTAGCCTTCGAACACAATATTTTCTTAAGATGGATCCTCCCACTATTACAGGATCAGATATTAACGAGGACCCACAGGACTTTATTGATCAAATTCAAAGGGCCTTAGATGTTATGCATGTAACGGGTAGAGAGACAATGAAGTTAGCGGTGTATAGATTCAAAGGGGAGGCTATATATTGGTACGAGGACTGGAAACGATCTAGGGGTATTGATGCACCCCCAGCTACTTGGAAAGAGTTCAAAGAGGTATTTCTTGATCATTATCTTCCATTCGAGATTCGTCAGGCCCGTGCAGATCAATTTTTAAATCTTCGTCAGGGAAATATGAGCGTGAGGGAGTACAGTCTCCGATTTAATTCCTTGTCGAGATATGCTCCTAATGTTGTAGGTACTATGGATGACAGAGTTCATTAATATGTGGATAGGCTGGATCCATATCTGGTTAGAGATTGTACTATTGCTGCTTTGGACAAAGATATGGACATAGCGAGGATCCAAGCTTTTGTACAGAAAATGGAAGATCAGAGGCAGAGGAGAAGAACACAAGAATTAGAAAAAGGATATTCCAAGAGGGCCAGATCTACAAGGCAGTTCATGGCATCCCAAGGATGGTTCAGACCACAGTTTTCTGCTAGACCACCTAGGCCATTATCTTTTTATTCTGCAGCTAGTGCCCCACCACAGTTCCAAGGGTCCAGAGAAAATCAATTTGGGCAAAGAAGTGAGAGTCAGATTTTGCGGACAGTGGGGTACCAAGGGCAAGGAAATATGAGGCAATCGAGACCTCCTCGAGAGCCATGCAATAAATGTGGAAGGTATCATTTGGGCGCATGTCGGCTGGGGACCAATGTTTGCTTTTGGTGCGGTATGTCGGGGCATATGATGAGAAAATACCCACGAAGGGGCATAGGGGGTATGGCATGACCTACGGGGTCATTTGTTGCATCATCATCATTGATGCCTTATTCAGAAAGGGGTGCACAACCAATGGGTCGTGTTAGAGGTGATAGAGGAGCCACGTGTTCTAGCGGGGCTCAAAATCATACGTATGCTCTAGCGGATCGACAGAAGTTAGAGGCTTCCCCAGATGTGGTTACGAGTACGTTGTCTATCTTTTCATTCGATGTATATGCCTTAATTGATCTCGGTTCTACATTATCTTATGTTACTCTAATGGTTGCTGAAAGTTTGAAAGAATACTCGAACTATTAGTTAAGCCATTTGAAGTGTCCACACCGGTTGGGGAATCTATTATAGCTAGAAGGGTTTATCGAAACTGCATAGTAACTGTTTGTGGTCGTGATACGATGACTGATCTTGTGGAGTTAGAAATGGTAGATTTTGATGTTAAAATGGGTATGGACTGGTTGGCATCTTGTTATTCCACAATTGATTGCTGCACGAAAAAAGTATATTTCCATTTTCCAAATAAATCAGTCCTTGAATGGAAAGGTGAAATTGGCGCGCCAAGAGGTAGATTTATTTCTTATTTTAAGGCAAGAAGAATGATTTTCAAGGGATACATATATCATTTAGTTAGAGTAAGGGATACAGAAGCGGAGCCACCAACTCTTCACGCTGTTCCGCTGGTAAATGAATTTTTTGATGTATTTCCTGAAGATCTTCCAGGTTTGCCTCCTGAACGAGAAGTAGAGTTTGGTATTGATGTAATACCAGGAACCCAACCAATCTCCATTCCTCCGTATAGAATGGCCCCAACAGAATTATGAGAATTGAAAGAGCAATTGAAAGATTTGCTAGAAAAGGGATTCATAAGGCCTAGTATGTCCCCCTAGGGAGCACCAGTGTAATTTGTGCGCAAAACGGATGGCTCGCTGAGGATGTGTATTGATTATCGGCAATGGAATAAGGTGACTATTAAGAATAAATATCCTCTCCCAAGACCTGATGATTTATTTGATCTGTTACAGGGCTCCAAGTGCTTTTCTAAGATTGATTTGAGGTCAGGATACCACCAAGTGAGGCTCAAAGAGAAGTATATACCCAAGACAGCTTTCCGAACGCGGTATGGTCATTATGAGTTTCTAGTTATGTCATTTGGGGCAACAAATGCACCCGCAACTTTTATGGATTTGATAAATAGGGTGTTTAAGCCATTCCTGGATGTATTTGTGATAGTTTTTATAGATGATATTCTAGTTTATTCTAGATCAGAAGAGGACCATGCCAATAACTTACGATAGGTATTTTCGACTCTTCGTGATTGTAAGATTTATGCAAAGTTCTTTTCCATATGTATATGTGTGATAGAGGATTATATGTATTGGTTGATATTGAAAGGTGATGGAAATAAGGTTATGGACTATTTTGCATGGTTTGGTTGTATTGAATTGTGGAAGGTGGATATGGTAATTGAGTTATGGAAGGTGGATATGGTGATATACTATTGAATTTATGATTATTTATGTCTATGTCTCAATTTGGTTTAATGGATTCGTTGGAAGGATAAATGAATCCAAACTTGATATTGGAGGATGTTGTATGAATATGCATGACATGTGAATGTAATTGGAGTATAAGAGGGTTAAAGTGACACCCTTTATGGTGTAATTAAGGCTTACTATTTAACTACTAGTTTGGTGAATTCAAATAATTGAATTGTGACGTTTGGTTGCTAATACTAGATTGATATATATGTTCATTGTAGATAAGTAATCCAAAAAGACGGGAAGTCTATTTGGGACTAGTATTGAAGGTTGACAGTTAGGTATGTAAAGCATACTCTATACCATATCTTTGGCATGAAAGTGAACAATTGTTCTATTAAGAAAGTTTTCAAAGTTAGTCAATAACATGTGATCCATAATGGTTTTGTATGATGTCCTACGTTATCAATGAACTTGTTTCCACCCTACAAGATGTCAAAACATTCTAAAACATATTTGTTTTCCAAATCTTACATGTTTATTACACTAATGAAAGTCAGAAGGTATCCGGTTACTCAAACAAAATCCATGTGCTATTAACCACTCCAAAACGTTTCATTGACATACCAATAAGTTCCTACTTCATTGTTATGGCATTGATGACTCCAAAATACTTCATTGATGTGTCAATGAGTTCTTACTTCATTGTTATTGCATTGATGGTCTATTTATATGTCTCTTATTGATGTATCATTGATTCAAAGTATCAAAAATACGGTGGCGACCGAAATAACAATCTCAATGATTAATTGAACTAAGTGATGGAAGTTCTCTCTTATCGGGTGGTATCCCAGGGGAATAAGCCTATCATGGGTCGATCCCTATTTATGTGTTTATGGGTGGTATCCCAGGGGCATAAGCATACCATGGGTCGATCCCAGTTGATATGTACTGGAGGCAGCCTAATGGTCACAGTACAGTACAGTAATGATTACAAAGGTGATAAGAAAGAAGGTAAAGTGATGGAATAAATACAATGTACAGGTTGTCACAAGTTCTAGTAAGTGTGGTCCACTTCCATTACGATTTATTCACTTGTTTCTGATTTCTATTGAGCTCCTATATCATATGTGATTATCTACAGCTTTACATACTCAGTACATATTTCGTACTGACGTCCTCCATGGGGGACCTGCATTTCATGCTGCAGGCACAAGTACCTCAGCTCAAACACCTCACAAGTAGGAGCCAGGATATCCAGCCACTTTTGGTATTGTATAGATGTTAGTTAAATGGCGGGGTGTCTCCCGACCTTAGTTAAACTCTGTGTATTGTCTAGAGGCTTTGTAGACCTAATGTACAATCAAGGTGGTGTTTTGTTAATACACGTGATGGCTCCAACGGCCAAGTATTGTATATACATATATATGTGTGCTCGAGCTTATACAGGTGATTATTTCCTTTTATATGCGACATGATACTGTTTGAATTTCGGGTTTTCATAGAGGTATGAATGGGAAGTATTAGGTTATGAGCTGGTTCTCCCGGGCCTTCTCTGTTACGGGTGCCAGTCCGCCCCAATATGATTTGAGGCGTGACAAAAGTGGTGTCAGAGAAGTTCGTCCTAGTGAGTCTATAAAGCCGTGTCTACGTAGCGTCTCTTTTGTCGGTGTGTCGTGCACCACATCTATAAATAGGAGGCTATGGACATTTAGGAATTGTCTCTTTTCTTCATGCCTTAGATCGTGCGATAGAGCCTATATTGTATATGCAGTCATAGTTGACCACTGAATTCGTTTGTTTCTCTTATTATAGTAATGATGCCGGTTACCAGAAGCAAGAATACCGATAAGCAAGTAGATGTGGCTGCCGGAGAGGGGACTAGTAAGTCACCCACTATACCCGCTAATCAAAGTGAGGTTCCAGCTAAGCATGCATCAGAAACTTCTTCCACTCCTGAAGAAATAAGGGGGAGGAGAACTATATCCCCAGAGCCAGCTATTAATGCTGCTGATCAAGATCTTAGAAATGCAGTGCAACTTTTGACTCGTATAGTTGCTCGGCAAGCTCAAGGGAAAGCCATTCCTACCACGGGTCCTAGTGGTACACATAGGGAGGCCAGCCTTCGAACACAGGATTTTCTTAAGATGGATCCTCCCACTTTTACTGGATCAGATCCTAATGATGACCCACAGGACTTTATTGATCAAATTCAAAGGGCCTTAGATGTTATGCATGTAACGGGTAGAGAGACAGTGGAGTTAAAGGCGTATAGATTCAAAGGGGAGGCTATATATTGGTACGAGGACTGGAAACGATCTAGGGGTATTGATGCACCCCCAGCTACTTGGAAAGAGTTCATAGAGGCATTTCTTGATCATTATCTTCCATTCAAGATTCGTCAGGCCCGTGCAGATCAATTTTTAAATCTTCGTTAGGAGAATATAAGTGTGAGAGAGTACAGTCTCCGATTTAATTCCTTGTCGAGATATGCTCCTAATGTTGTAGGTACTACAGATGATAGAGTTCATCAATATGTGGATAGGCTGGATCCATATCTGGTTAGAGATTGTACTATTGCCGCTTTGGACAAAGATATGGACATAGCGAGGATCCAAGCTTTTGCACAGAAAATGGAAGATTAGAGGCAGAGGAGAAGAACACAGGAATTAGAAAGAGGATATTCCAAGAGGGCCAGATCTACAGGGCAGTTCATGGCATCCCAAGGATGGTTCAGACCACAGTTTTCTGCTAGACCACCTAGGCCATTATCTTTTTATTCTGCAGCTAGTGCCCCACCACAGTTCCAAGGGTCCAGAGAAAATCAATTTGGGCAAAGAAGTGAGAGTCATATTTTACGGACAGTGGGGTACCAAGGGCAAGGAAATATGAGGCAATCGAGACCTCCTCAAGATCCATGCAATAAATGTGGAAGGTATCATTTGGGCGCATGTCGGCTGGGGATCAATGTTTGCTTTTGGTGCGGTATGTCGGGGCATATGATGAGAAAATACCCACGAAGGGGCATAGGGGGTATGGCATGACCTACTGGGTCATTGCTTGCATCATCATCATTGATGCCTTATTCAGAAAGGGATGCACAACCAATGGGTCGTGTTAGAGGTGATAGAGGAGCCACGTGTTCTAGCGGGGTTCAAAATCATTCGTATGCTCTAGCGGATCGACAGAAGTTAGAGGCTTTCCCAGATGTGGTTACGAGTACGTTGTCTATCTTTTCATTCGATGTATATGCCTTAATTGATCCCGGTTCTACATTATCTTATGTTACTCTAATGGTTGCTGAAAGTTTGAAAGAATACTCGAACTATTAGTTAAGCCATTTGAAGTGTCCACACCGGTTGGGGAATCTATTATAGCTAGAAGGGTTTATCGAAACTGCATAGTAACTGTTTGTGGTCGTGATACGATGGCTGATCTTGTGGAGTTAGAAATGGTAGATTTTGATGTTATAATGGGTATGGACTGGTTGGCATCTTGTTATTCCACAATTGATTGCTGCACGAAAAAAGTATATTTCCATTTTCCAAATAAATCAGTCCTTGAATGGAAAGGTGAAATTGGCGCGCCAAGAGGTAGATTTATTTCTTATTTTAAGGCAAGAAGAATGATTTTCAAGGGATACATATATCATTTAGTTAGAGTAAGGGATACAGAAGCGGAGCCACCAACTCTTCACGCTGTTCCGCTGGTAAATGAATTTTTTGATGTATTTCCTGAAGATCTTCCAGGTTTGCCTCCTGAACGAGAAGTAGAGTTTGGTATTGATGTAATACCAGGAACCCAACCAATCTCCATTCCTCCGTATAGAATGGCCCCAGCAGAATTATGAGAATTGAAAGAGCAATTGAAAGATTTGCTAGAAAAGGGATTCATAAGGCCTAGTATGTCCCCCTAGGGAGCACCAGTGTAATTTCTGCGCAAAACGGATGGCTCACTGAGGATGTTTATTGATTAGCGGCAATTGAATAAGGTGACTATTAAGAATAAATATCCTCTCCCAAGAATTGATGATTTATTTGATCTGTTACAGGGCTCCAAGTGCTTTTCTAAGATTGATTTGAGGTCAGGTTACCACCAAGTGAGGGTCAAAGAGAAGTATATACCCAAGACAGCTTTCCAAACGCGGTATGGTCATTATGAGTTTCTAGTTATGTCATTTGGGACAACAAATGCACCCGCAACTTTTATGGATTTGATGAATAGGGTGTTTAAGCCATTCCTGGATGTATTTGTGATAGTTTTTATAGATGATATTCTAGTTTATTCTAGATCAGAAGAGGACCATGCCAATCACTTACGATAGGCATTGCAGACTCTTCGTGATTGTAAGCTTTATGCAAAGTTCTCTAAATATAAGTTTTGGTTAAAGTCGGTGGCATTTTTGGGTCATATTGTATCTAGTGAAGGGATAAAGGTTGATGCTCAAAAGATAGAAGCTCTGAAGAACTGGCTAAGGCCCACAACGCCTACGGAGATTCGTAGTTTTCTCGGGTTGGACGGTTATTATAGAATGTTTGTTGAAGTCTTTTCTTCCATTTCAACACCTTTAACCAAGCTAACCCATAAAGCATCCAAATTCCAATGGAATGATGCTCTTGAGAAGAGTTTTCAAGATTTAAAGAACAAGTTGATTTCTACACCCGTGTTGGTACTTCCAGAAGGCACCGAAGGGTATACAGTGTATTGTGATGCTTCCAGAATTGGTTTAGGATGTGTATTGATACAGCATGGTAAGGTAATAGCATATGCTTTTAGACAATTGCGGCCACATGAGAAAAATTATCCTACATACTATCTTGAGCTGGCAGCAGTTATTTTTGCTTTAAAGATATGGCGCCACTACTTATATGGGGTTCATGTCGATATATATACTGACCATAAGAGCTTGCAATATATTTTTAATCAGAAGGATCTAAATTTAAGGTAGCGGAGATGGCTTGAACTATTAAAGGACTACGATGTTGATATCTTGTACCATCCATGGAAAGCAAATGTGGTAGCTGATGCATTAAGTCGTAAGGCTATGATGGCGCCTATAGAAAGGCAAGGGATGATTAAAGATCTTCAACAGTTAGCTAGTTTGGGAGTTCGCCTTCTTGAAACTCCGGATAAAGAGCTTATCGTACATAATGCTGCGGAATCTTCATTAGTAGCTGAAGTGAAAGAGAAGCAATATGCAGATCCTATTTTATTACAGCTTAAGGAGAACGTTCAGAGTGGTGCGACCAAGGCATTTGATCTTACGCGAGAAGGAGTACTTCAGTGCCAAAACCGATTGTGTGTGCCGGATGTAGACGGACTAAGAAAGAAGATTATGACAGATGCACATTGCTCAAGGTATTCCATTAATCCAGGATCAACCAAAATGTTTCAAGATTTGAAAGATATGTATTGGTGGAATGACATGAAGAAGAGCATTGCAGAATTTGTAGCTGACTGTCCAAATTGTCAAAGAGTTAAAGTTGAGCACCAAAAACCCGGAGGTTATATGCAATGCATTGATCTTCCAAGATGGAAGTGGGACATGATCAACATGGATTTCATCATTAGTTTGCCTCGTACATCCCAGAAGTTTGATTCTATATTGGTGATTGTTGATAGGCTTACCAAATCCGCACATTTCCTACCAGTTAGGACCACTTACACAGTTGAAGAGTATGCGAAGCTGTACATTAAAGAGATAGTTCGATTACATGGAGTGCCAATCTCTATTATATCAAATCGGGGAACCCAATTTACCGCAAGCTTTTGGAAGTCTTTTCAGAGGTGTTTGGGAACACAAGTGAAGTTGAATTACAGCTTTTCACCCTCAAATAGATGGACAAGCAGAACGTACCATCCAAACACTTGAAGATATGCTACGAGCTTGTGTAATAGATTTTAAGGGCAACTGGGATGATCATTTACCTTTTATTGAGTTTTCCTACAATAATAGCTATCATTCAAGTATCAAAATGGCACCATATGAAGCTTTATATGGAAGGAAGTGTAGATCACCAATAGGATGGCTCAAAGTGGGTGAAACTCTTTTGTTTGGACCAGATCTTTTTTATCAAGCCATAGAGAAGGTTAAAGTAATTCACAAATGACTGAAAATAGCCCAAAGTCGACACAAGTCATATGCAGATAGTAGAAGGAGAGGGCTAGAGTTTTCTATAGGTGATTGGGTATTTTTCAAGGTATCACCAATGAAAGGGGTAATGAGATTTGGCAAGAAAGGGAAGTTGAGTCCACGTTATATAGGCCCGTATAAGATCACTCGAAGGTTTGGAAAAGTTGCATATGAATTAGAGCTACCCCAAGAGCTCTCATCAGTACATCCGATATTTCATATGTCAATGCTTCAAAAGTGCATCGGAGATCCATCACATATCACTTCTACTGAGGATGTGCAAGTTGCGGAAGATCTTACCTATGAGGAAGTGCCTATTGCTATTCTAGATCGCCAAGTTAAGAAGATGAGAAATAAAGAGATAGCATCTGTGAAAGTACGTTGGAGAAATAGTCAAAGGGAAGAGATTACATGGGAAGCTGAGGAAGCAATGAAATCTAAGTACCCTCATTTGTTCAAAGATGAAGAGGAAGTTCAAGAAACGAAGTTAGAACATTAACAAGTAAGTTTTTTTTTTATATATGCATAGTATTTATGTGATGATGTGAATATTAATGATGGACTTGAACTTGTTTCGGTTGAATAACTACGCTAACATTCGAGGACGAATGTCCTAAAGGGGGGAAGTATGTAACACCCCGTATTCAAGTATGTGTATTGGCGTATTCAAGTACGTGTATTGGTCTTATTTATATGGAATTAATTTTTTATTTTATTTTTACCGGAATTTGCCCGTCGATGGTTCCAAGTGAAGGTTATTGAATAAGTTTTCCAACGATATAAAGATTTCTAAAAACGAATAGGTTTCGGATATAATCGAGCACGTTCAAAACTATAAAATGGTGGCCGTGATATTTGGGAATAGTAAATGTGCAGGAAAATTTTCTGCACACAAACTACTGAGGCCATCCGAATTTTTGGGTCAACTTCAAATGATCATAACTCCCTTAATATAATGAACTGGGAGATCTTCGACATATGAAAATAAATATATTTGAGTCTTCTTTCCAATGCAATTGGTTTCATCCAAATCCAACGTCTGAGTAAGGAGTTATACTCGTTTTACTTCAGCCTATCAAAACAGATTTTTAGGGTCAACTTCAAACGACCATAACTCCTTTTACAGGAAGAAATGGGTGGCCTACTTTATATGAAATGAAATACCTTTGAATTATCCTTCCAACGATACCAATTTCACCCAAATCCGATATCGGATCAAAGAGTTATGGTCGATCTACTTTAGCTTATCAAAACAGTCCACCAAAGGACAGATTTGACATTATTTAAATTTTAAAGGCATTTTGGTCATTTCCTATTATATTATGGACGGGAATATGTGTATATATATACGTATATGAGTTCAAAAACTCATTTTCATCATCAATCATTGAGAAAGAACAAACCCAAGCCAAATTTGACCTTTAAATTACTTTTGATTCAACTGTAGAAATTTCAAAGTAATCCGATGACTGTGTTTGCCATCTCGAGAGCTTCGAACGACACCTATTATTTGTGCAAACAGGATTGCATAATCAAGAGGTGAATTCTAAGGTATGAATATTGTTTGCCTTTGTTCTTTTCCATATGTATATGTGTGACAGAGGATTATATGTATTGGTTGTTATTGAAAGGTGATGGAAATAGGGTTATGGACTATTTTGCATGGTTTGGTTGTATTGAATTGTTGAAGGTGGATATGGTAATTGAGTTATGAAAGGTGGATATGGTGATATACTATTGAATTGATGATTATTTATGTCTATGACTCAATTTGGTTTAATGGATTGGTTGGAAGGATAAATGAATCTAAACTTGATATTGGAGGATGTTGTATGAATATGCATGACATGTGAATGTAATTGGAGTATAAGAGGGTTAAAGTGACACCCTTTATGGTGTAATTAAGGCTTACTACTTAACCACTAGTTTGGTGAATTCAAATAATTGAATTGTGACGTTTGGTTGCTAATACTAGATTGCTATATATGTTCATTGTAGATAAGTAATCCAAAAAGACGAGAAGTCTATTTGGGACTAGTATTGAAGGTTGACAGTCAGGTATGTAAAGCATACTCTATACCATATCTTTGGCATGAAAGTGAACAATTGTTCTATTAAGAAAGTTTTCAAAGTTATTCAATAACATGTGATCCATAATGGTTTTGTATGATGTCCTACGTTACCAATGAACTTGTTTCCACCCTACAAGATGTCAAGACATTCCAATACTTACTTATTTTCCAAATCTTACATGTTTATTGTACTAATGAATGTCAGAAGGTATCCGGTTACTCAAACAAGATCCATGTGCTATTAATGACTCCAAAACGTTTCATTGATATACCAATAAGTTCCTACTTCATTGTTATGACATTGATGACTCCAAAACACTTCAGTGATGTGCCAATGAGTTCTTACTTCATTGTTATTGCATTGATAGTCTATTTATATGTCTCTTATTGATGTATCATTGATTCAAAGTATCAAAAATACGGTGGCGACCGAAATAACAATCTCAAAGATTAATTGAACTAAGTGATGGAAGTTCTCTCTTATCGGGTGGTATCCCAGGGGCATAAGCCTATCATGGGTCGATCCCTATTTATGTGTTTATGGGTGGTATCCCAGGGGCATAAGCCTATCATGGGTCGATCCCAGTTGATATGTACTGGAGGCAGCCTAATGGTCACAGTACAGTACAGTAATGATTACAAAGATGATAAGAACGAAGGTAAAGTGATTGAATAAATACAATGTACAGGTTGTCACAAATTCTAGTAAGTGTGGTCCACTCCCATTACGATTTATTCACTTGTTTCTGATTTCTATCGAGCTCCTATATCATATGTGATTATCTACAGCTTTACATACTCAGTACATATTTCGTACTGACGTCCCCCACGGGGGACCTGCATTTCATGCTGCAGGCACAGGTACCTCAGCTCATACACCGCACAAGTAGGGGCCAGGATATCCAGTCACTTTTGGTATTGTATAGAAGTTAGTTATATGGCGGGGTGTGTCCCGACCTTAGTTAAACTCTGTGTATTGTCTAGAGGCTTTGTAGACCTAATGTACAGTCAAGGTGATGTTTTGTTAATAGACGTGATGGCTCCAACGGCCAAGTATTGTATATACATATATATGTGTGCTCTAGCTTATACAGGTGATTATTTCCTTTTATATGCGACGTGATGCTGTCCGAATTTCGGGTTGTCATAGAGGTATGCATGAGAAGTATATGGTTATGAGCTGGTTCTCCCGGGCCTCCTCGGTTACGGTTGTCAGTCTGCCCCAATAGGATTTGAGGCGTGACAATGCATTAAGTTTTTCAATGCACTCTACCAAACGACCCCTTACTCTTTTTTTATTTGTCTTTTCAATTAAAAGTGGTCCCACTTAATTTTAAATACTATTACTTTTTTTTTAAAAAGGATAGTTTTGTAACTTTAACAAAGTCAATACTTATTTCTTAAATATCGTGTTCGATCAAATGACAACACATAATTTGAGACGGAGGGAGTAATAAATATCGAAGTAATAGACATGTCAAAAAAATGAAAGAGATGTACTATCAATTTGGCATGGCCATATAGAAGATTTATTTATTTAATTTAAATCACCATCCATTTGTAGAATATATAACATGGTTATTAAAGTTGACTAATATTATATTGATCGATAGGGATCTTGTTAAATTTCTTTATTTTTCGTTGGAAATTAATTCCACGAAAAACAAGCATGATTTTAGTACAATGGTACGCGTATATATATATATATATAAGGCATATAAATATGCCACTTTTTTAATGGGGAGTAAATCAATTCTATATCACAAAATTTAAAAAATATATTTAGACCTTTTCCCATCCGAAGGACCGAAATATCTCCCTTCTAACAAAAACGAGAGGGTATACATACGAGGAAAAAAGATTGTAAATAAAAAACTTCTATACGGTGATCAATTACAATTTGAATAAGAAGAAAATGACTATAAAGGAAAAAAATTATGTAACTAAAATAACATTCGTAACTAAGAGTTTATTGAACGCCAGGTCTGAGAAGGGATGAACCATAAAAGTTTATTGAACACGAGGTCGGAGAACGGCTGAATCATATGAGTTTATTGAACGCGAGATCGGAGAAGAACTGAATCATAACAGCTTATTGGATGCAGTCTTATCCCACATTAATGCAAGAGACTATTTTCAAACTAAGCTTGAACTCATCATCTCCCGATCACATCACAAAAGTTATATATGTATATTCAAAAAATACACCCCCCCCTCCAACCAACAAACTACATTCGTCCATAAGGGACCCACTATTTAATACTAATATATAGTTCAATATTTTTATATGAATGAAAGTGACAACTCTTTAAATCCTATTTACTCATTTTTTTTTCCACTCTATTTTTCAGTACACGCATGACATCTTCAATTAATAATTTGATGTTCAAATAAGAAGAACCTTCTTCTTGTATTGCCTTATTTGAAATATGTGCTAGCTCCTTTGCCCTTTTTCTTCTTTCTTCACTCTCAAATCCTTTATCCATCAATTGATCTATTGCTTTTTTTACTTGATCTTTGTTAACCAACACTCCATTCTTCTCTTGATCATTCCAAGGGTTAGTACTCACTTCAACACCGACTCGAACTCCGGTCTTCAGAACGTTCACGATGAACTTCTCGTTGTAAAACTGCTCAGCGAACATGGGAAAAGTAATCATAGGCACGCCGCATGAGATTCCTTCGAGAGTCGAGTTCCATCCACAGTGCGTCAGAAACCCTCCGACGGACGGATGAGATAATATCATAACTTGTGGGGCCCAACCTTTAATAATCATCCCTCTTCCTTTAACCTTCTCTTCAAAATTTTCATCCCTTAACCATTTTTCAACTTCTAATGTAAAATTTAGCCCTCTAATTATCCAAATGAAAGCCACATTTGATGACTCTAACCCTAACCCAATTTCCTTCATTTGCATGAATGAAATGTTACAAAGGCTACCAAAACAAACATAAATTACTGATTTTGGCTTCATAGAATCAAGCCAATTCAAACAATTACTATCAACCATTTCATCATCCATTTCTTTGTTACATAATGATACTGGACCAACACAAAATACTTTGTTCACATCTTTCTTGTATGCATCAACATACCAAGACTCCAATTCTTCAAAACTATTGATCAAAGTACCTCTTGCCAAATCTTGGGACTTCTTCATTTTGTCCAAAATACTATTCATATCTTGAGAACCATTAGACAATTGAGCTTTTGTAAACTCAATCTTGTTTGGAACATTAGGGATCAAGAATGAATCAGAATCCAACACAAGGGTATCTTGTATTTTTGTTTGATTTAATATGTTTGAACAATAAAGAGTGAAACAAGAAATTGTTTGGAATACATACCTTGGAATCTTGAACTTATTAGCAACTTGTTGGGTCCAAATAAGTGGACTAGTAGAAATAATACAACTTGGCTTTGGTTCCAAATCTTGAATCAATTTCTCTAGTGGTTCTTGCATCATATCACTAGCCAAAAAGAAATCTTTAATCAACTCTAGTGAATTAAGTGTGTCCAAATTTTCACATCCTTGAGGTAATCCAACTTCTTGACTTGGAAAATGTATAGGAATTAGTTGGATTTTTAGATTGAATTTTGTAGCATATGTGACTATAGATTTGTACTTTTGGGCATTAAAAGGTGTTGTGATAATTGAGACATGAACTCCATGAAGTGCTAGTAATTTTGCAAAATCATTTAATGGTATAATATGGCTTTGTGACATTAAAGGTATCAATAGAAAATGAAGATCTTTATATAAAGAAGCCATTGTTTTGGAAAAACTTTGTGGTGAAATTTTTTATAAATAGAGAAAATTGTATTGAGATATGTTATGGTTAGATCACATGATATTGATGAGACTAATTTTATGGCAAAAAAATCGAGATAGGGGAATTAACACTTTTAGTCCCTCAATATTTGATGAATTTTGATTTTGGTCTTTGTAATATTTTTTTTTAAAAAAAGACAGCTCGACGCACTAAAGTTATCGCTATGTGCGGTGTCCGGGAAGGCCTCACCACAGGGGTGTATTGTACGCAGCCTTTGCATTTCTGCCAGTGGTTATTTCCAAAATTAAGTATATTTAATTTTTAGTCAATTGATATCTCCACTTTTGATCCCTATATTAACAAAATTAATGATTTATTAAGTGTTAATTAGTACCCTGAATTTGTATTGTTACTCCATATATGAAGTTATTAGTTCTAAAAATAGACGAAAAAACATACGTTTTAATTAATTGAAGGTTATAATTAACTAAAAATAACAATGACCATAATTAAAAATTTATCAATAATTAAGGGACCAAACGTGTAATTATCCCTATAAACAAAGAACAAAAGAGTTCTATTATTATACGTCCTCAAAAGTCTCCAATTATATTATAACACCATGGGTTAGTATTTTTTTTTTCAAAAATAAAAAATAATTTTAATATGTATAAAATCACGTAAATGAAACAAAAAAAAAAAAATACAACTAGAATCGTTGCCTCTTTTGACTCTTGGTGACTGTGCAGAATTTTCAGTAATTTGTACGCTCAATGTGTTTGCCAAATTTGACCCATTCTTTTTAAAAAAAAATAAAAATAAAATAATATTCGTATTAGAGCCAATTAAATTTAAATTGATTTAAAAACTTTTTCACATTAGGAGCAATGCATATCCTGAAAAGTAAGATTTGTGATTTTGAAAAGTGTTAATATATATATGTGTGTATGTATGTATATATATATAACGAGTTAAGATGATGAAATATTTTAAGTGGTTAATTTATATCTCCGTAATAGATGTTTAAGAGCAGGCATAAACGTTTTTTAAGAATTTGACACAAAAGAAAGCATTTTTATTATGTGTTAAGACGATCAATTGAAATAGGTTGTGTTTTTGTGTTTGAATAAAATCTAGTGACAAATTTAAACATGTATTAAAGTTTTATGTTATGAGTTTAATCAGTCTTAAAAGGCAATTTTAAGACTGTAAAACTATATAAATACAACATTGATTTGTAAAACTATATAATACAACATTGATTTATTATATTATCAATATTGTAATACATTGTCAACTCATGTGCACGCGTCATCAAACTCACACACACATATATATAAAGGACAGTCCGGTGCACTAAAGTTACCGCTATGCGCGGTGTCTGGGGAAGGGCCCACCACAAGGGTGTATCGTACGCAACTTTACCTTGCATTTCTGCTAGAAGCTATTTTCAAGGCTTAAACCCGTGATCTCCTGATCACATGGCAGCAACTTTACCCGTTACTCCAAGGCCCCTTACTCAGCCTTAAAAGGCAATTTCTGCATGTAAAACTATATAATACAACATTAATTGGTTATAAAATTTATTATATTATCAATATTGTAATACATTGTCAACTCATGTGCATGTGTCATCAAGTCATATGTATAGTAATGTTTCAAATATTATTATTAAGGTTAGTTTAATAAAATA
This sequence comes from Capsicum pubescens, assembly GCA_030864215.1. Classification (NCBI taxonomy): domain Eukaryota; kingdom Viridiplantae; phylum Streptophyta; class Magnoliopsida; order Solanales; family Solanaceae; genus Capsicum; species Capsicum pubescens. Next base: position 5,180,268 of record CM061548.1, on the reverse strand, counting down.
GATGAGCCAAGTTTACATGCGCGAAAGAATACAAAATTGGAGAGTAGTATTTTTCTTAAAGATAAATTTTTAGCCACTTATTATATATTCTTTTAGCCACTTTTGTTATATAAAATCTTTACCCCCACCCCCACCCCCACCCCCACCCCCAACCCAAAAAAAAGAAGAAGCACTGCACTGAAATTGTTTTGTGTTTAAGTATAAATTATAATGTTACTCCAGCTTTGTTTCTGTCAATATCTTCATAGATTTGTGTTTCTCTGAAATTTTCATGTATAATAAGGGTGAAATTGTCAGTTGTTATCATTATTAGGAATATTATAGCAGATAATACAAGGTTTGAATTGTGTTCAAAATATATAGCAATATTTGGTTCTTTACTCACTAATGTTACAAAACGCGTATTAGGATAGAAGGTAGTAGGTGATGGCGTGCTTTGTTGTTTGTCCGTACTAGTAGTCGTAGTGCTATGTTTGTAGTTTTTTGTTCTTGGAGTTTTAACGATATTTGTTGTTTCGGCAGATCGAGGATAGTATTATTTGGCGGTAGTCTATATATGGTTATTTTCGGTTGTTGTGACGATACTGTTTATTGCTTTTTGTTCTTGTATTACGTCCTTTTCTAGACTGATTTTGTCTTGAACCGGGAGTCTATAAAAAACAACTTCTCTACTTCAACTCCGAGGTAGAGGTATGGATTACGTATACTCCACCCTCCATGTTGTTGTACTCACTAATGTTTGCCTTATGTTCCTCAATACAACAATGAAGTATATATGGAAAAACAAACTCTTTCAAATATATATTCTCCACAAATATTTCTGCTTTGCTAAAATGAAATATATCCATGGAGAATACTGTCCTACAAGAAAAAAACATACACTCAAACCATGAAATTATACTGTTACTTTTTTGGTCTCCCATTCGATATTTGGAGTTTAGTATCTGCATAGTGATCGATTAAATTAGATTCGAGCGAGCGCATTGTAAGGCTCATTACTGGGGTAGCGTTTCCAACCAACTTCATTTTAGTACAAAACCTCTAATTAAGGGTAAAAAGATTGTGAACCATCCCACCATTATCCATATTGATAACATGAAACTATTAGTTAATAAAACGATACCAACTATAAATGGAAGTGTGAAAGAATGTGAATCGTATAAGAATTTCCAATAGGCCAAAGTTTTTTTTTTTTTCCTTTTTCAAAACGAGTTAAAGTAAAATGCACTTACTAATCTACAAAAAAAATTATATTATAGATTGTTGATGTGGGTATGTATGATTTCATCTAAATAATAACAGGTTTCGGGTTCGAGCTTGAGAATGAAAAAGTAGAGCTTCTCCCTTTAATAGGTATCGTGATGAATCTGAATTAATCAAACTCTTAATCAAATATCGAATATCGAATGAAAAATTAATAAAAAATATATATAATAGTGAAGGAGTTAGGATCACCATGCACATCTTTAGGTGCATTCCTCCAATCATTCCACCCATCAGAAGAAATCACATTTGACATATAAGTTTTTGTGAAGACAAGGAACGTTGGGGCACTAAAATTTTTGCTATGCATAGATTCAGAAAAGTGTCGAACCACAAGGGATTTTGAGAAGACTACAGTAGAATAATTTACCCTACAACCATATGCATCATATGTATATGTCAAATTTACTTAATAAATTGACCTTACTATAAAGTGATTATGCTGTAACGTTGCACGAATTCTTTAAAAATATCGATGTGTGTGTGTTGGATTATCCGAAAATACTATTTTTGAAAATCTAACACGGATGCGATATCAACTTTTTTGAAAAATCCGAACAACATTGTGGATAATATATACGAACAACGTAAATAATTTTTAGTGAGAAGTAAGATTTGTGGTTTTCAGGTACAAGAATCTGTATTTAGGTACAACAACTTCAACACAAGTTCAAGTCTAAAAACAAGAACACCTATGAAGTTATATAACACCCTCAACACAAGATCAAAAAGACCTTTCAAAGAAGTGTTTTTTTTTTTTAGAAATTTAGATGAAACAGAAAAGGCCAAGTCCTTCGACTTCACGAAGTGTCCTTAAGGAAATAATTCCCCTCAAGTACCCGAGGTTGCGGAATTTTCCTCCCATGATAAAATGGCCTAACAATCCGACTGTAGTGGTAACTCAAACGATCGGATTATCTTCGAACTCACTCAACAATTAGATGATCACACAGAGTATATTTTCAGAAAACAAGAAGAGTTTTATTGCAAAAAAAATTTCGTACCTAAACCTGTGGATAAATGCAGATTTATATAGCCATCAAGTGTCCCTTCCGAAAGGTGACAATGGTTCATCCGAAAAGGTGTATCCTTTGGAAGAGTATTGTCTGTTCATTCGAAACATTGTGTCTTTTCCTGAACAGTCACTCCTTTTCCAAAACAATATGTCTTTTCCTCAAAGGTTGTATCCCTCCATTTTCCATTCTCACCAATTGAACCCAACAATCCCCCACATGAATGGGGAATGACTATTCTTTATAAAACTTTACGGACAAATATGTGATCATTAAGCAAAGATTGATTGCATTTAGATAAGTGGGTTTCTCTTTAAACTTTCTGTAGTGAACATGCATCGAATGTACTTGGTCAATCTATAGATTTGATATCTTTAAACCGTCGAGCTTTAATGTACACCTAGACAACACATGTCACACAACCAGCCTTTTACCATTTATGGTTCTCACAATTTTGTTCATTTCAACCATAAACATGTCCCGGTCTCATGAAAGCTTAGAGAATGGGCCTTTACTAACATTCTCCTTGAAACGGCTTCAATTTTTCCCTCACATAGGTGATTTCTAAACGTTCAATCCTATAGATTAAACTATTTGGTCAAATTTGTCAAATTTAGATAATCATTAAAAGACTTTTCACCTTAAGTCTTATCCTTGTTTACTAAACATTGCCTACATCATAAAAATGAGTTGTTATATTTACAATGTTGAATCTGTTAGACACAGCTTTGTTTGATCTCCTTGAACCTAGCTCTTGGGATCTCTAGTCTGCTAGGTAGAGTTACTGCCATGCTGACTTGTCCGAGGCCTTAAAATCATTCCCTTAGATGTCCTCTCAACTTCTCTAGATAGGCCTTTCGTAAGTGGATCCGACACATTATCCTCTGACTTCACATAGTCAACAATGATAATTCTACTAGAGAGAAGTTCTCTAACGGTATTATGTCTCCTTCTTATGTGACAAGATTTACCGTTGTACATCATACTCCTTGCCCTACCTATTGCCACTTGGCTATCACAATGTGTACATACTGGTGCAATTGGTTTGGGCTAATAAGGAATATCTTCCAAGAAATTTCGTAGCCATTCTGCTTCTTCACTGGCTTTATCCAATGCTATAAATTCAGATTCCATTATAGAGCGAGCAATACATGTCTATTTGGATAGTTTCCAAAAGACCGCTCCTCTACCAATAGTAAATACATATTCACTTGTGGATTTTACTTCGTTCGATCCGGTGATCCAATTCACATCACTATATTCTTCAAGTACCGCAGGATATTTATTATAATGCAAAGCATAGTCTTGGGTGTATTTAAAATACCCCAAAACTCTTTGCATTGCCGTTCAATGAGTTTTCTTTGGGATTACTTGTGTACCGACTCAACTTACTAATAGCGCATGCTATGTTTGGTCGTGTACAATTCATTATATATATTAAGCATCCCAGTACTCTTGCGTACTCCAACTGTGAGTCACTTTCACCCTCATTCTTTTGAAGTGCGAAGCTCACATCCAATAAAGTCTTGGAAATACCAAATTTTAAATACTTGAATTTGTCAAGTACCTTTTCTATGTAATGAGACTATGACAATTCCAACCCTTGTGGAGTTCTATGGATTCTTATTCCCAAGATCACATCCGCAACTTCAAGGTCTTTCATATCAAACTTGCTCTCAAACATTCGTTTAGTAGCATTTATGTTCGAAATGTCTCTACTAATGATCAACATATCATCCACATACAAACAAACAATGACTTAGTGATTTCGAGTGTCTTTAATGTAAACACATTCATCACATTCATTAATCTTGAACCCATTTGCCAACATAGTTTGGTCAAACTTCGCATGCCATTGTTTAGGTGCTTGTTTTAGTCCATAAAGTGACTTAACAAGTTTACACACCTTATATTCTTTTCCTGGAACCACAAAATCCTCATGATGTTCCATGTAAATTTCTTCCTCCAATTCTCCATTTAGGAATGTTGTTTTTACCTACATTTGATGGATTTCAAGACCATATACTGCCGTCAAGGCAATTATCATCCGAATTGATGTTATCCTCATTAATGGAGAGTATGTATCAAAGTAATCAAGACCTTCTTTTTGTTTAAAGCCTTTTACGACAAGTCTTGCCTTGTATTTGTCTATAGTAGCATCCCCTTTTATTTTTCTTTTGAAGATTCATTTAGAACCTAAAGGTTTATTTCCTGGAGGAAGATCAACCAACTCCCACGTATGGTTGCTTAAGATTGAATCAATCTCACTATTGACCACCTCTTTCCAAAAGGATGAACTTGAGGACGCCATCGCTTTCTTAAATATTTGAGGCTTATTTTCTAAGAAAATATTACAAAATCAGATCCAAACGAAGTTGATGTTCTTTGATGTGTACTATGTCTTGGATTTGCATTATTATGTACATCCTCACTTGGTTCATTTCGAGGTCGTTTAAACCCCTCACTAGACTGTTCATGCCTAGTTTTATACAGATAAATATGTTCAAAGAATTCAGCATTATCTGATTCAATTACCCTATTTTCATTAATATCCAGATGTTGAGATTTATGAACCAAAAACTGACATGCTTTACTACTTTTATCAGATCCTATGAACATGCAGTCCGCCATCTTAGGTTCCATCTTTACCCTTTTCGGCATAGGTACTTGGACCTTCGCTAGACACCCCCACACTTTGAAATATTTCAAGTTGGGTTTCCTTCCTTTTCATTTTTCATAAGGAATTGATTGTGTCTTACTATGAGAAACTCTATTAAGTATATGGTTGGCTGTAAGGATAGCCTTTCCCCACAAGTTTTGCGGTAAACCTAAACTTATAAGTAAAACATTCATCATTTTCTTCAAAGTTTGGTTTTTCCTTTCTGCAATTCCATTAGATTTAGGTGAATACGGGGCTATAGTTTGATGGAAAATTCCATTCTCTACGCATATTTCGGCGAAGTGTGATTCATATTCTCCGCCCCTATCACTTCTTATCGTTTTTATCTTTTTTTCTAACTGATTTTCAACTTCAGTTTTATATTGCCTTAACGCATCTATTTCTTCATTCTTACTATTTAGCAAATAAATATAACAGTATCTAGTGCAATCGTTAATAAAAGTTACAAAATACTTTTTTCCACCACGAGATAGTGTTGACTTTATATCACAATTATCAGTGTAGATTAAGTCTAAGGGATTGGAATTCCTTTCAACGGACTTATACAAATGCTTAGCATACTTTGATTCCACACACATTTGACATTTTGATTTATTGCACTCAAAGTTTGACAAAACTTCTAAATTAATTAGTTTTCTCAATATTTTATAATGAACATGGCCTAATCGTTCATGCCATAAATCATAAGACTCAAACAAGTAAGAAGAAGCAAGACTTTTATTGATTTCAATAGTCATTACATTCATCTTATATAGGCCCTCAGTGAGATAGCCTTTTCCTACACACTTCTCCTTTGCTAATTACAACTTTTTCAGAAACAGTTACACATTTGAATCCATTTTTATCTAGAAGTGATACAGAAATCAAGTTCTTTCTTAACTCTGGTACGTACAGGACATTGTTGAGTGTCAACACTTTGCCTGAAGTCATTTCAAGAATACTTTTCCTGTTACTTCTAATTTTGCAGTTGCGGAGTTAGCCATGAAGATCTTTTCTTCTCCTTGAGACAGAGCGAACATTAAAAACAACTCCTTATTAGCACAAAAATGGCGGGTCACATTGGAATCCAACCACCATTCGCATGGACTCCCACCAAGTTGCATTCGAAAAGCATGACACACAGATCATCCATTTATTTCTTGGACTCAGCCACATTTGCTTGATCCTTTTTTTTTTGCCTTTCTTAGGGGCCCGACAATCTGTTGATTTGTGGTCAATCTTTCCACAGTTGAAGCACTTTCACTTGAATTTTTTCTTGAATTGATTGCTTTAATTTTTAGCTTTCTTACGCTTTTTTGAGTTGTGGTCGTCTTCTACAATATTTGATTTATTCATTGTAGAATTTTCTCTTGACCTTTTTTCCACAGCCTTATTGTCTTCTTCAATGCGCAATTTGACTATTAGATCTTCGACATACATCTCCTTACGTTTGTGTTTCAAATAGTTCTTGAAGTTCTTCCACATGAGTGGTAGCTTCTTTATTATTGTAGCTACTTGAAACGCTTCATTCACGATCAAACCTACAATACAGTTTATGTGAATATTAAGAATATTTTTCAATTGTTCAACAAAGGTATTTGTCAAAATCATACCTTCCACAAGGAGATCATGGATGATCACTTGCAGTTCCTGCACTTGGGAGACAACAAACTTACTATCTATCATCTTATATTCCAGGAATCTTGCAATGAAGAACTTATTAGTTACAACATCCTCTGTCTTGTACTTCCATTCTAGCGCTCCCCACAACTCTTTTGCAGTGTTTGTTCCACTGTACACATTATAGAGGTCATCTTGGAGACCACTCAAGATGTAGTTCCTGCAAAGGAAATCAGAGTGTTTTCAAGCCTCCACAATCATAAATCGCTCCTGTTCAGAGGTTTCCTCGGGCACCTTTGGAGCTTCCTCAAATGTGAACCTTTGAAGACAAAGAGTGGTGAGGTAGAAAAATATTTTCTGGTGTCATCTTTTGAAGTCAATACCCGTGAACTTTTCGGGTTTCTCCCCTGGTGCCATAGCTTGTGGAGCATTATTACGACTCGTTGTGGCAATACTAATTTTCGCCATAGTCGTTGCAGTATCATGTACTTGACTATCGTTAGTCATTTTTCTGTCACAACAAGACATAAAATTTAGTATATCAAAATACTACTCAACAAAGTTGCAGCAACTTTAAACACCACTTGTTTCTAGTTTAACGATGAAGTTTTTATGACTTCCAATCATCAAACAAGTGATCTTTAACTTGTGATGAAGATTTTATGTCTTCAAATCACTAGTTAAGTTCAAACGGAGTAGAAAGCTTAAAGATTTAATATCCAGAAATCAAGCTATACAGATTTTGAAATAAAAAACTTTAGTGAAAAGAAAATTTCACCAAACAAGCAAAAAAAGATTTTTTTTTTCCAAATTATTTCCTTAAGATTGTTGTTTTTAATATTTTCGGGTACAAGAATCTGTATTTAGGCACAACAACTTCAACATAAGTTCAAGTCTAAAAATAAGAATACCTATGATGTAGACACCTAATTTTGTCCCACCCCGATATCACTTTTACTCATTTTTACCTTATCCTATCGTGTACCCTCAACCATGTAATTATCCCGCCACAAGTGACAAAAATCAAAACCAACTCTAAACAAATCTTATCCCAAAATTCCGACATAATCCCAATTGATAACAAATTAACAACCTTCCCAATTAAAAGCGGACACCTAGCTACCCTACCCCACCTCACCACTACCCTCTCACATTGTATTTATTTTTCTTAAGCAACTCACGAAAAAAACAAAATAAAAGGGGCCCACCACTAATAAATTGGACAGGATTCATTTTTCAGAATACATATATACACACACAGTGCACGTATAGGGGGGATACACAATCATCTTCTCCACAACAAGGGGACTCCATCATTTTCATCTCCAAAGAACACACTCCTTCACCGAATAAGCACACAACACACAAAAAAATGAAGTAGATTGAGAGAGAAGATTGAGGGGAGAAACGGGATCCATTTCTGGTTTTCTTCTTTGGGGAGATACACAATCGATCAGAGAGAGCTGGTTGGAGAAACTGAGACGCGGGAGAGAGAGAGGAGAGAAACAACAGTCCCCATCGCGTCACTATTCCGGCGACCTTCTCTTCCCCGGAAAATAGCAAAAACTCAGTCAGGTAACCCATTGAAATTGGCGAGAACTCACCGAAATTAGCAAAATTAGTCCTAAATCGACTGAACCGATCTGTTGCGGTTTGAGTCCAGTGATATTTGCCGGAAAATGGCCGGTATCTGCAAGAAAACAAGTAAATCAGTGAGTTCAATCCATCTCCATCACCTGTAACTGAGGAAAACGGCGAGGGTACTAACGGGTCAGTAGCATCGAGGTTTCGAAAGTTCATTTTCTATCTCGGTCTCATTGGTGCGAAATTGTTTTGGGGTTTGCTATATTTTGGGTTGGTCAGCCGAGTTGTGAATTTCCTATTGGTTCGTTGTTGAGGTTCGAATCGAGGTTTTTTGGCATGCGGATTCGTCTTCTCGATTGACTGATATTTGGAATAAAATCATCGTTGAGGTCCATTTCTACTCTTTTCCTCTTTTTATTTCATTGTTGATGGAATATGGTGCATTGAATGGAATCTCGTGTGTTGTTTGATTTGGATTGGTGATGAATTTCTACTTTGATATTGATTTGTTTGCTTAATTTCGTTGAAAAGTGATTGTGGATTGTTGAAATAGAAATCATGAATTGTGGAAATTTAGCATTAAAAAGGAATTTGAGGCGGAATTGAGAAATTGGTAAAATGGGTGAATTTAGATTAACTTTGGTTTAGTGTTGTCTCGTTTAATTCGGAATGAGCATAAGGATTGTTGGAACATGATAGAATTATGATATGTTGAAATGGATAGGCAAATGTAGGTTCGGGCAGGCAAATTTAGAACTTGTGTTTTGGTTGAATGTTTGAATGTGCGTGTGAATATTTCTTTCTAGTTTATCGCATTGGATTGAAGTGTATTCATTTGGCCGGGGAATGCCCAAGGAATTTGTATTGATTTATCCGGGGAATGCCCCGAAGTATCATGTACTTGAAGACGACGCACGATCAAGGCCCGGAACGTCGGGTGGAGAAAGCAATGAAGCGTAGTTAGGATTATCCTAGAATAGAGTAGGTTTATATTTCCGTATCTTTTTATTTTGGGACTGTATAATTGGACTGAACACTAAATTTTGGATTATTTTATTTTGTTTTGCTTGATTGATTGTTTTGCGTGCTTTGTGTGGTTTATACATTCGTAGTGTCAAATAAGCCGATATGCTCCATCAAGCGACCGTGGTCTAACCACGGGATCAAGGGGTGCCTAACACCTTCCCCTCGATCAACAGAATTCCTTAGTCGGAATCTCTGTTCGCAAATCAGTTTTACAGAGTCAAAACCGTTTTGAAAAAGGATGTCCATAGGTGACTTGACACACCCGATTTATGCTAAGTGGCGACTCTGAGTTTAAATATAAATTGTCCTTTTCGAAACAATTTTTTTATTTTTTGTCACTTAATAGAAACCCTTTTGAAACTTAAAAATTAATCTTTCGGAGTTGCTGAAAAAAGGGTGTGACAGCTCTGGCGACTCTGCTGGGGAACTATTTTAGAATCCGAGCTTATTTTGGAGTTGTATCGGTTTAATTTGGCCTTATAAGTGTATGAAAATTTTGTTTGTGTTGTTTTATGTTATTGTATTATCACTGTTGAGTGTCTACGTGCTCTTTGTTTACAGTTTTTATCTTATGTGTTACCGCTTTATATCTGGCATCATGAGTCTACCCCCAGGCCTTCTTTCTGCAACAAGTCTGTAGTACACGTGTTGTACACGACCTCTAGTTGAGTCACACTTATTTTAGGGGGGGAGCCGTCGGTGTTATGGAGTAGGTGGAAAGCTGTCGCAGCCACTGTCGACCATACGCTCCCCCGAACAGCCTTGTTAGTGAACCCCAACCTAGGTCAGCATTTAGGTCATGTTTATGTGCATCATATTGAGACCTAGTGGGGCCCACTTTGTCCTTTGTAGGAGACTCACCTCTAAAACATCCCTACGTGCTAAATGTTGCATCTTTGAGGATAACGTGGTCATTTGACGGACTGATTTGAAAAAAAACATGTGTTAGAAGTAAGGTGTGTGGGTAATGAAAAAATAGAGAGAAAATAGAAAAACAAAGCAAGAACAAAAGAAAAAAGAGTTTCGTAGTTTTAGAGTTTTTTATGGCTTTTATTTTTCACAATTCCAAAATTCAAAAGGACTTTTTTTTACCTTTCGCACTCATTTTCTCAAAAACATCAAAAAGATTTTCCTTTGTCTCGTTTAGCATGCATTCACAATTCGAAAACTTCAAAAAACAATTTTTTTTTTCATTCATAAGATGTGTTTATAAAAGAAAAATGCAAAAAAAAAAGATGTTAGAAATTTTTCACATTTCGTATAACGAAAATACCAAAAAGATTTTTCTTTCATAGTTGTTGATGTCATTTTTCTGTGAAGTATCAAAATGAAAACCCAAAAGATTTTATTAACATGGTTCATCGTCTGTCTTTGGTCGTATCTCTTAAGTCAGGGTCTAGCCTGTTATTTAATCATTAATTGTCCAATCTGGACGAACTACGCACCCCTGATTCTCCTCTTTCGGAATGTTAGATACGTAGGCAGCCTATTATAGGTTCGGGGATCTTATTTAAAAAATTGAAAAAAGATTTTCTTCACTTTTCATCTAGAGTAGGTGTTTCATAAATGTCTTGAAAATAAAAATACAAAAAAAAATCCTTAATAGTCGTAGGTTTTATTTTTGGTTGATCTTATTTCAAAAATAAAAAAAAGATTTTCTTCACTCTTCATTTAGAGTAGGTGTTTCATGTACATCTTTAAAAGAAAACAACAAAAAAAAAAATTTCCCTTTAATAGGTTCAGGTTTCATTTTTCGCATGAAATTCAAAATCAAAAATTCAAAAATATTTTTTCGGTAACCATAGATTTCATTTTGGACAGAAATATGAAAAATTCAAAAAGATTTTCTTCACTCTTCACTTAGAGTAGTGTGTTTCATATACATCTCTAAAAGAAAACTACAAAAAGATTTTTCTTTAATAGTTTCAAGTTTCATTTTCCTATGAAATTCAAAATCAAAAATCCCAAAAGATTTTTCTTTGGTAATCATAGGTTTCATTTTTTATAAGGATGTTAAGCCTAAAAAATGCAAAAAAAAAAAAAGATTTTCGTCAATTCTTTTGACAAATTTTTATTTTCTTTTCTTTTCTTTTTAAAGTTTCAAGAAAAAGAAAAAAAAAAGAAAGAAAAAGAGTTTAATTGGCCATTTTGGCAAGACTTCACGAACTACGCACCCCTGATTCTCCTCTCTCGGGAGTGAGATCCGTAGGCAACCTATTGTGGGTTCGGGGATCTTATTTCAAAAATCCAAAAAAGATTTTCTTCACTCTTTATTAGAATAGGTGTTTCATATACGTGTTTAAGAGAAAACAACAAAAAAGATTTTTCCTTTAATAGGTTCAAGTTTTGTTTTCATATGAAATTCAAAATCGAAAACCCAAAAAGATTTTCTTTGGTAATCATATGTTTCATTTTGTATAGGGATGTTAAAGCCGACGAATTCAAAAATATTTTCGTCATTTCTTTTGACAAATTCTTCTTTTCTTTTCTTTTTAATGTTTCAAGAAAAAGAAAATAGAAAGAAAAAGAGTTTAATCGGCCATTTTGGCAAGACTTCACGAACTACGCACACTTGATTCTCCTCTCTCGGGAGTGAGATACGTAGGCGCCCTTCTTGGGTTCGGTGATCTTTTCAAAAAACAAAAATAGAGGTTTTGAAAAAGTGTTGAACTCTAACACATTTGTTGTTTTATGTTGAGTCAGTTTAAGATAGTTGGTTTGTGACATTCTGGCTGGTCCTTCACATCACACCAAATCCAAAGGGTTATTTGTGTTCAACAAAGATATAGAGAGTGACATCATGGATCAAACAAAGAATCAGGAAAATGAGAGTTTAAAGCAAGAGGTCAGGTGGCTAAGACAACAAATGACAGAAATGCATCGAGCTTGGGCCAGTGGGTTGCCTCCTCCTCCATTTCCCTTTATTGATCCTACAAATACCTCGTGTTTTCCACCAAAATCTCAAAGTCAGTTTTCTACTGTTGTTGATGCATCGCAACATGACTCAGAATTCATTCTAAGCCAAAAGCATCTCAATACTTCCACCACTTTGCCTCTAGTTCCTCAGCATAAGCCTGCTACATTCACAACACCACATGTTGTCTGTGATCTTGTTTCTCAATCCTTTACTGGGACTTCCACACCGTCTCTCCCAACGGTTGTGCATCTCCATGCTGCTAGTGAACCTATATTCAATACTCTTGGTGATCATTGTTATACTCTTGAGTCTGCTTTTAAGTTAACTGGAACACCAAAGTTTCTGAACAAGAAGTTCAGTGTGCCAGAAGAGTCGGAGAAAATGGTTGGAAAAATGAAGAGTACAGAAAATGCTATGAAAAATTCTCTAGGACCTGCGGGTAAAGAAAATATTTCATACAAAGACTGGGGCATGCCTTCAAATGGTCAGCATGAGGAATCCGTAAAACATTTGCGATAATATTGCAATTAATTAAGGGAACCTGGAGGGAAGAAGAATGAGAAAGATGCATTTGCTATTGTAGTTGGACAGCAGAAAAGGTCAAGAAGACCATGTCGTCTTCGGTCTCAGGCGCAAGCTCAAGTTTATGCCCAAGCTCCACATAATCACTCCCCAAATCCATTATACTCTTTTTCCCCACCTCCATATCTAGTATATTGTGCACAACCATATGTTAAACCCCCATCTTACCCACAGTGGAACACACCAACTCCTCAGAGTCGCCCTCTAACTCCACAAACATACCAAAACCCTTCTAAGCCTGTTTTCGATTCAAGTTAAACGATGAAATGAGGCAGAAGTCGAGAGATAGCTTCACACCAATTGGAGAGTCATATTCCAGTTTATTTCAGAGATTGGTACATGAGGGAATGATCACTCCTCTTCTTGGGCACACCCTTAATCGGCGTTCAAGAAATTTTGATCCTAACGCACGATGTGCGTATCATTCTGAGGCTCAGGGTCATAGTATTGAAGATTGTCGAGCTTTGAAAAGAGAAATTGAAAAGATGATTCAAGATAAATCAATCATGGTGCAGAACATTGACAGTGAGGAAAGCTCTAGTCATGCTGATATGCAAACCAGTGGCTAAGATGTCAAGCTGAACAATTGAGAATTCACCCCTCTCCCTACTAGGAAGAGGTCTGGTAGTTTGTTTTGTCTTCTTTGCTGTTTTCTGAATTATTTCAGGGTTGTAGTTAGGGATCTATCTTGTTTTGTCCCTTTGTCGTTTATGTTCAAACCTTTCTATCTTTTATTTTTATTAAATGGAGTGCCCCCTTTTCATTTATGTTTTAAATTTGTGTTGTTTGTTTGTTTTCTTTACATAGTATATTTTCTGTTGACTATAGTGATATGACATGCTTGCGGAATTTTTAGCCAGATCTTAAAGTCCAGTTTAAGCATGAACATTGAATCAGAGGGTTAAAGTTAGAAAAAAAAGCGTCTGAGGAAATAGATAGAGTGCTGGGGTATTTGGTGATCAAGTGAGGCCTTCTTTGAAAATTAAAGCAATTATTTTGAGAATCACAAGAACACCTTGGTCATCGATCGAAAGGCAAGTCCTAATTAGGTTAAATAGTGGACGTGTTATCCCTATATCAAGAGAAATAAGAAGATAAGCAGCTCCACGAAAGCATGAGTCATTTGATGTGAGAAATGTACAACAAATGTGGAGTTTACAGAAGAAGTAGTGACGCACAAACTCAATCTGCTTAAAAAATGTCGCAAATGATCTTCATCTCTCACTTCCAATTGCATGTTATGTACTTGCATTCTCAAGGATTGATATGATGAAGGCATTTCATTCTGTTATCCAAACATTGTGTCATCCTTTGTTTACCCCATTTGAGCCTCAGTGTTATTTTCTTTCATACCCCTCTTTTGGAATCAAGATAGAGTAAGCAAAGTTCAAAGAATAGTGTCGAGTAAAAAGATAAAGTCAAAAAGTTACAAAAAAGAGACAAAAATGTTTCCAAAAAAAAGGGTGTCAAGAAAAATAGAGTTAGAAAAAAAAGAATCGCAAAGTGAAAAGAGCGAATAAAAGAAAAAAAATCAGGTCAAATCAAAAGAACAAGCTGCCAGAACTACGCGTGACCTGATTCTCCTCTCTCGGGGGTGAGATACGTAGGCTGCCCTACTAAGGGCTCGGTCCAACCAAATAAACAATTTAGCGTCACCCAGTCAAACGAAACTGGGGCATGAGTTAATCCTCATTGTTTGAGTCGATTTCAAAAGTTGTAAGTCCCACCCTCACCTCAAGTGTTGTTTGGGCCTCATGCCATCATTTCTTTCTTTCTAATCCTATCCAAAAGCCAAGTTACAACCAAAGAAAGACCTTCAGATCAATCTTTGAGGATGTTAAGGCAAATCATGTAAAGGATATGAGGATGTATTTGGGAACTACTTGTCTTCCTCTGCACAAGGAATCAAGAGAGAAATAAAAATGTGAGAATCTTATTGGTAAAAACCCTCACGGGCACCATAAGGCGATGGTAAGTTGAGAGAAATAAAAATGAGAGAGTCTTATTGGTGAAAACCCTCACGGGCACCGTAAGACGATGGTAAGCTGAGAGAGATAACAATGAGAGAGTCTTATCGGTGAAAACCCTCACGGGCACTGTAAGACGATGGCGAGTTGAGACAAATGAAAGTAAGAGAGTTTCATTAGTGAAAAACCCTCACGGACACCATAAGGAAATGGTGATCTAAAAAATGAGAGAGGCTTGTTGGCAAAAACCCTTCAAGGCACCACTAGCCGAATGAGGTCTTAAATGGAATTGGCCAAAGAAAGCAACTCACTTTCGGGTCATTAACTCAACAACAATTTGAGAGAGTTTGGATGGAAAGATCAGGCGGCTTAATCCAAAATGTATGGCATAATCATTAGAGTTGATTGTTATTTAAGATAAAATTTTCATTTCTTTGTTTCAAATGGGGACATTCATTGTCTTTTCTTTCTTCTCTTTATCTTTATTTTAATTTTTTTGAGTCAGTTATCCAAATAAAACAAAAGTTGTTGTCATTTTTCTCTTGTTTTTGAGTCAAGTTCATGTCAAAACAAGCGAGAAAAGATTTCAAAACTGGCTACCAACTTCTTCAATTGCATAAAGCAAAACAAAAAGGCCAGCGCATGAAAGAGACATGATTGTGAGCCAAAAAAAGGGGTGTGCAGAAAGTTTTGCCAATACACAAGTCTGGGAACTCATGAAAATACCAAAGTTTAAAGGGTTTATTCATGAAGCATGGCAAAGCAAAGATGCCGTGTTTATTTCAAAGTCACTCTTAATAATCCGAGTTTGGGTCAATGAAACAACAAAGCAGGGGCAAGTGCCAACAATCTGAAACAAAATGAAGGGAATGAACACTGGAGCAGGAGTCGGGACAGACAAGTGCCGCAAGCCATCACTAAGTTTTTAACTGACAAATTTTCTTTGATGAAACAGGGAAAATTCGTTTCACTTAATTTAGCTACCATTGGAAATACACATCCGTGGAAATTTACCTTCTGTTCAGGACCCTCCTGAAAAATGAGAATTTACTTTTAGTTCAGGACCTTCCTGAAAAATGAGAATTTACTTTTCGTTCAGGAGCCTCTAGAAGAATGGGATTTTACTTTCTGTTCAGGACCCTCCTGAAGAATAGGAATTTACTTTCAGTTCAGGACCCTCCTAAAAAATGAGATTTTACCTTCAGTTCAGGACCCTCCTGAAAAATGGGATTTTACTTTATGTTCAGGACCCTCCTGAAAAATGGTATTTTACTTTCTGTTCAGGACACTCTTGAAAAATGGGACTTTACTTTATGTTCAGGACCCTCCTGAAGAATGGGAATTTACTTTCTGTTCAGGGCCCTCCTAAAAAATGGGATTTTACTTTCTGTTCAGAACCCTCCTGAAGAATGGGAATTTACTTTCAGTTCAGGTCCCTCCTGAAAAATGGGATTTTACCTTCAGTTCAGGACCCTCCTGAAAAATAGGATTTTACTTTCTGTTCAGGACCCTCCTGAAAAATGGGATTTTACCTTCAGTTCCGGACCCTTCTGAAAAATGGAAATTTACTTTTAGTTCAGGACCCTCCTGAAGAATGGGATTTTACTTTCAGTTCAGGGCCCTCCTAAAAAATGGGATTTTACCTTCAGTTCAGGACCCTCCTGAAAAATGGGATTTTACCTTCTGTTCAGGACCCTCCTGAAAAATGGGATTATACTTTCTGTTCAGGACCCTCAAGAAGAATGGGAATTTACTTTCAGCTCAGAACCCTCCTGAAAAATGAGATTTTACTTTATGTTCAGGACCCTCCTGAAAAATGAGATTTTACTTTCAGTTCAGGACCCTCCTGAAAAATGGGATTTTACTTTATGTTCAGGACCCTCCTGAAAAATGCGATTTTACTTTTTGTTCAGGACCCTCCTGAAAAATGAGAATTTACTTTTTGTTCAGGACCCTCCTGAAAAATGGGACTTTACTTTATGTTCAGGACCCTCCTGAAGAATGAGAATTTACTTTCTGTTCAGGACCCTCCTGAAGAATGGGATTTTACTTTCTGTTCAGGACCCTCCTGAAGAATGAGAATTTACTTTCAGTTCAGGACCCTCCTGAAAAATGGGATTTTACCTTCAGTTCAGGACCCTCCTGAAAAATTGGATTTTACTTGCTGTTCAGGACCCTCCTAAAGAATGGGAATTTACTTCCAGTTCTGGATCCTCCTGAAAAATGGGATTTTACCTTCAGTTCAGGACCCTCCTGAAATATGGGATTTTACTTTCTGTTCAGGACCCTCCTGAAGAATGGGAATTTACTTTCAGTTCAGGAACCTCCTAAAAAATGGGATTTTACCTTCAGTGCAGGACCCTCCTATAAAATGAGATTTTACTTTCTGTTCAGGACCCTCCTGAAGAATGGGAATTTACTTTCAGTTCCGAACTCTCCTGAAAAATGGGATTTTACTTTATGTTCAGGACCCTCCTGAAAAATGGGATTTTACTTTCTGTTCAGGACTCTCCTGAAAAATGGAATTTTACTTTCTGTTCAGGACCCTCCTGAAAAATGGAACTTTACTTTATGTTCAAGACCCTCCTGAAAAATAGGAGTTTACTTCATGTTCAGGACCCTCCTGAAAAATAGGATTTTACTTTATGTTCAGGACCCTCCTGATAAATGGGACTTTACTTTATGTTCAGGACCCTCCTGAAAAATGGGATTTTACTTTCTGTTCAGGACCCTCCTGAAAAATGAGATTTTACTTTCTGTTCAGGATCCTTTTGAAAAATGAGATTTTATTTTCTGTTCGGGTTCCTCTGAAAAATGGGACCACACTTTAAAAAATGAAATACTGCCTTATGATAATCCTTGTGTGGGAAATTCGAGCAACATTTGTAAGGAGACGCACTTCCTTATTTGGTAAATCCAGCAACATTTGTAAGGAAACACACTTTCTTGTTTGGTAATTCAAGTGGTATTTGTAAGGAGATACACTTCCTTGTGTGGGAAATTTAAGCAAACATTTGTAAGGAGATGCACTTCCTTGTTTGATAATTCAAGCAACATTTGTAAGGAGACGCACTTCCTTGTTTGGTAATTCGATTGACACTCTTAAGGAGACGCACTTCCTTGTTCGGGTAATTCCAACAACATTTATAAGGGGACTCACTTCCTTGTTTTGACAATTCAAGCAATATTTGTAAGGAGACACACTTTCTTATTTTGGTAATTAAAGCAACATTTGTAAGGAGACGCACTTCCTTGTTGGGTAATTCAAGTGACATTGGTAAGGAGATGCACTTCCTTGATTGGGTAATTTGAATTTTGCTTTTTAGGTGATGCACTTTCTAACTTAAGTCTTCATTCCTAGAAGATGCACTTTCTAGTCGAGTTATCGCACTTAACCCTAAGGAGACGCACTTCTTTGCTAGTTTCATTTGTCAGGTGGCACACTTTTTAGCTTAAACTTGTATCTCTAGAAGACGCACTTTCTAGTTAAAATCCCTCACTTTAATTCTTAGGAGATGCACTTCCTAGTCTTGGTTATTCAATTTTACTCTCAAGAGATGCATTTCTTGGTCAGAGTCTTGATTCATTGCAACATGCAAGTAGGTATGACGTGACTTTTCGAAAAGTCTTCTGATGATAAACTAAAAAAAATGAAAAAAAATTTAATTTCTATTTTTGAAACTTTAGTTTTCTGGCAAACGAAATTTCTCTTTATAATAATCTTTGTTTGGGTCGCGTTGTTTCGCCTGTTTGACCCCCCACCCATTCTAAAAAATAGCCCACACTAGGCTGCTCTACAGCCTACCTGGGGCAGTTAAATACATTTTCAACCAAAATCATGCCCGACCACTGGGCCTATCCAAAAAATCATGGGCTAATATTACATTAATTTTGCCCAAAATTGGTCTATTCGCGTTGTTCCACCTGTTTAACCCCCCAAACCTTCCCGTTCTATAAAAAATGGCCCACACTAGGCCGTTTCCTAGCCTGCCAGGGCAACCCGATCGATTTTTAGCCAAAATCACGCTCAGCCTCGGGCCTAACCCAAAAATTGGGGGCTATTATAGCACATCGATTTGGCCCAAAAATGGCATGTTCACGCAGTTTTGCCAGTTTGACCACCCAAACCGCCTCATTCTAAAAAATGACCCACACTAAGCCGCTCCCCAATCTACCTGGGGTAGCACGGTCAATTTTTAACAAAAATCACACCCGACCCCGGGCCCACCCCAAAAATCGTGGGCTATAGCACACCGATTTGTCTAGAAAATGGCCCGTTCGCGCCGCTTTGCCCGTTTGACCTCATAAACCACCGCTTTCTAAAAAATAGCTCACACTAGGCTTCTCCCCAGCCTGCTTGGGGAAACCCAATCAATTTTTAGCAAAAATCACGCTCTCCCCCCGGCCTACCCAAAAAATAGTGGACTATAGCACACCGATTTGGCCCGAAAATGACCCGTTCATGTCATTTTGCCTGTTTGACCATCCAAACCGCCTCATTCTCTAAAATGGCCCATACTTGGCCACTCCCCAGCCTGCCTGGGGCAGCCCAATTTATTTTCGATCAAAATCACGCCCAGACCCCAGGCCCACCCCCAAAAAGTG
This sequence comes from Capsicum pubescens, assembly GCA_030864215.1. Classification (NCBI taxonomy): domain Eukaryota; kingdom Viridiplantae; phylum Streptophyta; class Magnoliopsida; order Solanales; family Solanaceae; genus Capsicum; species Capsicum pubescens. The sequence goes on along the minus strand of CM061548.1, from coordinate 5,161,032 downwards.
GGCTATATCAAACCGATTTACCCTAAAAATGGCTCGTTGCCGCCGTTTTGCCTCTTTGAACACACAATCTGCCCCATTCTAAAAAATGGCTCATATTAGGCCGCTCCCTATCCTGCCTGGGGCAGTCTGATCAATTTTTTGCCAAAATCACGCCCGACTCCAGGCCCACCCTGAAAATCGTGGACTATAACACACAAATTTGACCCAAAAATGGCCCGTTCGTGCCGTTTCGCTCATTTAACCACCCAACCTGCCTCATTCTCATAAATGGCCCATACTAAGCCGCTCCCTAGCCTACCTGGGGAAGCTCGATCGATTTTTGGCCAATATAACACACGGCCCCCGGGCCCACCCTAAATATCGTTGGCTATAGCACACCGATGTATCCCGAAAATAGCCTGTTCGCGCCATTTTACCTGTTTGGCCACACAAACCGCCCCATTCTAAAAAATGGCTTATACTAGGCCGCTCCCCAGCCTGCGTGGGGAAGCCCAATCAATTTTCAGCCAAAATCACGCTCGGCTCCCGGGCCCAACCTAAAAATCATGGGCCATAGCCCACCAATTTGGCCTGAAAATGGCTCGTTCATGCCGTTTCTCCCGTTTGACCACACAAACTGCCCTATTCTAAAAAATAGCCCAGATTAGGCAGGTCCCCAGCCTGCCTGGTGCGGCTCGATTGATTTTCAGTAAAAATCATGCCCCGACCTTTAAGCCTTCCACAAAAACCGTGGGCTATAGCAAACCGATTTGGCTCAAAAATGGCCCGTTCGCATCATTTCACCACCCAAATCATCCCGTTCTAAAAAATGGCCCAAACTGGGCCGCTCCCTAGCCTTCATGGGCTATAGCACACTAATTTAGCCCGAACATGGCCCGTTTGCGCCATTTCGCTTGTTTGACCACCCAATCGCCTCGTTCTTAAAAATGGCCCACACTAGACCGCTCCCCAGCCTTCCTGAGGAAGCACGATCAATTTTCGACCAAAATCATGCCTATCCCCCAAGCCCAACCCAAAAACCGTGGGCTAAGGCACATCGATTTGGACCAAAAATGGCTCGTTCGCGCCGTTTCGCCTGTTTGACCATCCAAACTGCCTCGTTCTAAAAAATAGCCCACATTAAGCCGGTCTCCGTCCTAGGTGCATCCCGATTGATTTTTTGCAAAAATCACGCTCGGGCCCCATGCCCATCCCCGAAATCGTGGGTTATGGCACACTAATTTTGTTGAAAATTCCCGTTTGCATCGTTTCGCTCGTTTGACCACCAAAACCACCCTGTTCTAAAAAATAGCCCACACTAGGCTGCTCCCCAGTCTGTCTGAGGCAGTCCAATCGATTTTTGGCCAAACTCACTCTCGGCCCCCTGGCCCACCCCAAAAACCATGGGCTATAGCACACCGATTTGGCTAAAAAATAGCCTGTTTGCGTCGTTTCGCCCGTTTGACAACCCAAACCACCCGTTCTAAAAAATGGCCCATACTAGGTCGCTCCTCAGCCTGCTTGGGGCAGCCTGGTCAATTTTTGGCGAAATTCACGCCTGACCCCCGGGCCCACCCCAAAAATCGTGGTCTATAGCATACAGAATGGCGCGTTCGCACCATTTTTTCCATTTGACCAGCCAAACCACACTATTTTAAAAAATGCCCCACACTAGGATGTTCCCCAGCCTGCCTGGGTAAACCCGGTCGACTTTCAGCCAAAATCATGGCCTATCCCTAGTCCCACCCCAAAAATCGTGGACTATAGCACACTTATTTGGCCCAAAAATAGCCCGTTCATTCTATTTTGCCCGTTTGACCACCCAAATTTCCCTATTCTAAGAAATGGCCCACACTAGGCCGCTCCCCAGCCTGCCTGGGGTTGCCCGATCGATTTTCAGTAAAAATCACGCCTGGCCTCTACGCTCCCACCGAAAACCATGGGATATTATACCACACCGATTTAGCCCTAAAATGGTCCGTTCGTGCCGTTTTCCTCGTTTGACCACCCAAACCACCCCTTTCTAAGAAATAGCCCACACTAGGCCATTCACTAGCCTGCCTGGGGCAGCTCGGTTGATTTTCAGCCAAAATAACGCTTGGCCCCCGGTCCTACTAAAAAAACTGTAGGCGATAGCACACCAATTAAGCCTGCAAACGGCCCGTTCGCGCCATTTCACCCGTTTGACCACCCAAAGCACCCCATTATAAAAAATGGCTTACACTAGGACGTTCCCCATCCTGCTAAGCCTGACCCCTGGGCCCACCCCAAATATCGTGGGCTATACCACACCGATTTATCTTGAAAATTACCCATTTTGACTACCCAAACCGCTTCATTCTAAAAATGGCCCTCAGTAGGCCGCTCCCCAACCTGCCTAGGGCAACCCAATCGATTTTCGACAATAATCACCCCCAGTCCTCGAGCCCACCCCGAAAACTTCGGGCTATTATAGCATGTTGTTTTACCCAAAAATGGCCCGTTAGCGTCGTTTCGCCCATTTGGCCACCCAAACTGCCCCGTTCTAAAAAATGGCCCTCACTAGGCCGCTTCCCAGCCTACCTGGGACAGCCAAGTCGATTTTCAGCAAAAATCACGCCCGGCCCTCGGGCATACCCCAAAAACCGTGGGCTATTATACCACACCGATCGTGCCCATAAATGGCCCATTCATGTTGTTTCCCCCGTATGACCATCCAAACTACCCCATTCTAAAAAATGGCTTACACTAGGCTGCTCCCCAACCTGCCTGGGGCAGCCCGGTCAATTTTCGACCAAAATCACATCTGACCCTTGGGCCCATCCTGAAAACTGTGGGATATAGAACACCGATTGGGCCCAAAAATGGCCCGTTCGCGCCATTTTGCCCGTATTACCACCCAAACCACCCCGTTCTAAAAAATTGAATACACTAGGCAACTCCCTAGCCTTCCTGGGACAACCCGATCGATTTTCGACCAAAATAACACCCAATCCCTAGGCTTCGGGCCCACCTAAAAAACCATGGGCTATAGCACACCGATTTATCTCAAAAATGGCCCATTCGCGCCGTTTCGCCCGTTTGATAACCCAAACCGCCTCAATCTAAAAAATGGCCCACACTAGGCCTCTCTCAATCCTGCTTGGGGTAGTCCGATCAATTTTTAGCCAAAATCACGCTCATCCCCCAGGCCTACTCCCAAAACCAAGGGCTATAACACACCAATTTGGCCCAAAAATGATCGGTTTGTGCCGTTTCGCCTGTTTTACCACCCAAACCGCACCATTCTAATAAATGGCCCACACTAGGCCACTCATCGGCCTACCATAGGCAACCTGGTCGATTTTTAACCAAAATGACGATCAAAACCTGAGCCCACCACCAAAATTGTGGGCTATTACAGTACACCGATTTGGCCAGAAAATGGTCCATTCGCGCAGTTTCGCCCATTTGACCACCCAAACTACCTCGTTCTCAAAAATGGCCTACACTAGGACGCTCCCCGACCTGCTCGGGGAAGCCCGATCAATTTTTGGCCAAAATCACGCTCGGATCCCGAGCCCACTGCAAAACTGTAGGATATTATAGCACACCAATTTGGCCCAAAAATAGTCTATTCACGCCATTTTTCCAGTTTGATAACCAAAACAACAATGTTCTAAAAAATAGCCCACACTAGGCCGCTCCTCAGTCTGCCTGGGAAAGCCCGATCGATTTTCGTCCAAAATGATGCTCGATCACCAGGCCTATCTAAAAAATCATGGGCTATAGCACCACCAATTTTGCCCTAAAATAACCCGTTCGCACTATTTCACCTGTTTGACCACCCGAACCATCCCATTCTTACAAAATGGTCCACACTAAGCCGCTCTCAAACCTGCATGGGGGCAGTCCAGTCAATTTTCAGCCAAAATCATGCTCGACCTCTGGGTCCACTCCAAAAACCGTAGGCAATAGCACACCGATTTGGCCTGTAAAATGGCCTGTTCGCGCAGTTTCACCCGTTTGACCACCCAAACCACCCATTTTTATAAAATGACCCACACTAGACCGTTCCCCAGCCTGCCTGGGGTAGCCAGGTTGATTTTCAGCTAAAATCATGCCCGTCCCCCAAGCCCACACCAAAAATAGTGGGCTATAGCACACTAATTTAGCCCGAAAATGGCCCGTTCGCGCCTTTTCGCCCGTTCGACCACCTAAACTGCCCCATTCTTAAAAATAGCCACACTAGGCTGTTGCCTAGCCTACCTGGAACATACCGATCAATTTTTAGAAAAAAATCATGCCTGACCCTCGGACCAACCTCGAAAATTGCGGGCTATAGCACATCGATTTGGCCCGAAAATGGCCTGTCCTCACTTTTTCGCCCGTTTGACCACCCAAACTGCCTCGTTCACTAAAATGGCCCACACTAAGCCGTTCTCCGGCCTACCTGATCGATTTTTGACCAAAATCACGCCCGGTCGCCGGGCCCACCCTAAATATCCTACTGATTTGGCCTAAAAATGGCTCGTTTAGGCCGTTTCGCACGTTTGACCACCCAAATCACCTCGTTCAAATAAAGGACCATACTAGGCCGCTGCCCAGTCATCCTAGGGCAGCCCGATCGATTTTCAACCAAAATCACACTCGGCCTCCAAGGCCCACCCCGAATATTGTGGACTATTGCGCACCGATTCAGCCCGAAAATGATTTGTTTGCGCCGTTTTCCCTTTTGACCACCCAAACCACCCCATTCTCAATGATGTCCCATACTAGGCCACTCCCCAACATGCCTAGGGAATCCCAATCAATTTCAGGCTAAAATCATGCCCGGCCACTAGGCCTACCTCAAAAACCGTGGGCTATGAAACATCGATTTAACCCAAAAATAATCCGTTCACGCCATTTCGCCCGTTTGACCACCCAAACCGCCCTGTCCTCAGAAATGGCCCACACTAGGCCGCTTCTCAGCCGGCCTGAGGTAGCCCAATCGATTTTCGCCAAAATCAAACCCAAACCTCAAGCCCGCCCTAAAAACCGTAGGCAATATCACACCGATTTATCCCAAAAATGACCCATTTGCATCGTTTCGCCCGTCTGTCCACCCAAATTACCACGTTCTAAAAAATATCCCACACTAGATCGCTCCTAGCCTGTCGGGGCATCCCGATTAATTTTTGACACAACTCACGCTCGGCCCCCAGACCCACCCAAAAACCCGTGGCCTATAGCACTCCGATTTAGCCCAAAAATGATCCGTTTACGCTGTTTCGCCCGTTTGACCACTCAAACCGCCCAGTTCTAAAAAATGGCCTACACTAGGCCGTTCCCCAGCCTTCCTGGGGCAGCCTGATTGATTTTCAGCCAAAATCACGCCCGACCGTCGGGCCCACCCCCAAAATATGGGCTATAAAACACCGATTTGGCCCAAAAATAGGCCGATTCGTGCCGTTTTGTCTTTTTGGCCACACAAACCACCCCGTTCTAAAAAATGGCACACACTGGGCCACTCCCCAGCCTGTTTGGAGCAGCCCAATTAAATTTTGGCCAAAATCACACCTAGCCCCAGGCCCACCCCCAAAAATGTGGGCTATATCACACCGATTTGGCCCAAAATAGGTTCAGCAGGGCAATTTTTATGGTCAAACAAAGTGAAACGAGCATTTTCGAGCCAAATTAGTGTGCTATGGCCCACAGCTCCAGTGGTGGGCCCGGGGTCCTGGCGTGCTGTAAGCCAAAAATCTATTGGGACGTGCTATAAAGGTTTAAGAGTAGCCTAGTATAGGTTGTTGGGGTCGGCGAGGCCATTTGAGTAGTCAAACGGGCGAAACGGAATGAACAGGCCATTTTTGGGCCAAATTGGTGTGCTATAGCCCACGGATCTAGGGTGGACTCGGGTGTGTTGTGGGCCAAAAATCGATCAGGGGCATGCCAGGAAGGTTGGTAGCGGCCTAGTGTGGGTCGTTGGGGTCTGTGTGGCCATTGGGGTTGTCAATTAGGTAAAACGACGTGAACGGGTCTTTTTTCAAGCCAAATCGGTGTGCCATAGCCCACAATTCTGAGTGTGGGCCCAAGGTCCAAGCATGCTATGGGCCAAAAATTGATCAGGACATGCCAGGGGGATGAGAAGCAGCCTAGTATGGGTTGTTTGGGTCGGCGGGGCTATTTGGGTGGTCAAACGGGCACAATGGAGCGAATGAGGCATTTTCAAGACAAGTCGATGTGCTATAATCCACGGTTTTAGGGGCGAGTTCAGGGTCTGGGCTTGCCGTGGGTCAAAAATTGATCGGGGAATGCCAGAGAGGTTGGGAAGCGTTCTAGTGTAGGTCGTTGGGATTAGCAGGTCAATTTGGGTGGTCAAACAGGTGCAACGACGCAAACGGGTCGTATTCGAGCCAAATCGATGTGCTACAGCCCACGATTCCAAGGGTGAGCCCGAGGTTAGGGCATGCTGTCACACCTCTTTTTTCGCCCGAAGGGATCGAGGTCGAAGGATTTTTCCAATTAAAGTGACTATTGAATAAGGATTATTTTATTTATAGAGTCGTCACTTGGAATTGAGTTATGGTGTTCCAAGTCACCTTATTGAATCCCTAATCAAAAGGAAATGACTCTTTGTTGGTCTGCGAAGACAGAAGACCGAGTAAGGAATTCTATTAACCGAGAAAAAGGTGTGAGGCACCCCTCGAGTCCCGTGGTTCTATCACGGTCGCTTTTATTAACTTATCTTGACTTAAACTATTTTGATAATTATGTTAGTAGGCCCTAAAATCGCTCATTTTACTATACAAAAATTATTTAAAACTCTTGTATTAAACTGGTGAAAATTAATTTTAAGACGAACTTTGCCGAAGTACAATATTGCATCCTCGAATTATTACATATCTCAAAAAGATGCGTACGCCGCATTCTTTATTGAAACGAATATTTTAACGTGCCTAAGAATTTGCCTAGCATTAATGACGTTAATTCGTTATTTTTAAACTCAAAATAATTTTAGTTTTATCCTCATTTTTGGTCTCTTTTATTTTAAAATTTGTGATGGGTCTTAAGTAAATCTACAACCAATTTCACTTAGACTTACACTAGTTAATAAATTCCATTTCTCGATCCAAAGTTGTATGACCTGATTATTAAACCTAAAAAAAAAAAAAAAAAAGACGAATAAAACTATAAGAATTATCCAATCAATTAGACATATACATCCAACTATTACAATAAAATATGAAAACTAACAACAAGAAAGAAAATATTTATTTATCCATTATGCATCAAAATTCCTACGTTAATTTCCCAGATTATCAAACATTCACCTTATTATTTTTCAAACACATTGAAAATAGTATTCTAATTGTCAAAAGTCAGGTCAACTAAAATTAACAGTTTGATGATTTTAATTGTTAAAGGTCCAATAGTCTTTCTACATAAATAAATAATAATAATAATAAAAAAAAGTAAATAAAAATTTTCATATCCAAGTATAAATAACTTTTGAATTTTTTTTTTTTTACTTTGATTAAAAAAAAATCTATGGCCATGCAAATACTTCTTACTTATTTATTTTTATCACAAATTTAATATATATATATATATATATTTTTCAATCCGAGCACTAATGCAGTTGATCATGAAGACCACATTTCTGTACATATCAAACTGATACTTCTAGAATAATAATACAATACAATAACAACTAGTCAACTATCCAAACAAACTATCACAGTAAAACACACACTTATACCATAACAATATAAAAAAAATCATCCAAACAACGACAACAGTAACAACGCACACACAACACACTAACAACTACCCGAACAACCTACAAGAGTAAAGAAAAATAAAAATTGAAACTTAAATTCATTGACGTGAAATGCCATAACTACAAACATCGAACGGTTTATATGGCCAAGTATCAATTTTCTCAAACTTCTAACAATATTTAGTTCTGACTCCATAACTTAAGAAGAACCATTTTAATTCGAAATCATTAGATTATTTCACATTATATCTCATGAAGTTAGAAACTTACGAAGGATTTAATATATATTCGTTAACTTCTTCAACTTGAATAATAAATAACTAAACATGCAATTCGTGATAATAAAACTCATATAAGCAATCATTCTGGCCTATCGAATAATACACAGATCCACTTAATAACACCATTCATGCTTTAATTCACGATAAACTTATGAAATATAGTACAAGATGGGATAAAAACCTGTATTACATATTAGCACAAGTATCGAAGCCAGAACGTTGTCACTGAAAACTCGAACAAAACCCGAATTTCAATTTCAATCTTCTTTTCTGTCTTTTCTTCGATGTTTTTCTCCTGATGATTTTGAATGTTTCACTCACTCTATTTTTTTTACTCTGACTGTTTTTTTCCTCAGTATCTGATGATTTAGTCTCAGTGTGAGAATAGTACGTTCTCTCTGTTTCAGTTTCTGTTTTTTTTTTTACAGTAACAGTGTAGATTGTGATGTACTTCTGCTTCCTGGGGTTGGGGAGTCCTTAAATAGAAGGATTTTGGGGGTAGTTTAGGTAGTTTAGGATTTAAATTTTGAATATTTTTTTTTTTATAAATAGGATAATGATCTCAGTTTTTAATAAATAAATAAATTATACAAAAAATAAATAATACTTATACTAATAAAAAAAAATATTAACTAATTAATTTTTATACTTAAGAAAAATAGAATAAAAATATAACTAATTTAAAATAAAAATATAATTAAGAGAAAATAAAATTACTAGCTTATTTATAAAAATCTAAATTAAAAGAAAATATTTTTTAAATTTTTTTTTTTTTTTAAATCTTAAAATGTAACTTTATTTTTTTGAATTTTTTTTAAAAATGAAATCTACTAAAAAAATAAAAAATTAAATAAGAACTAAAGATAATATTTTGACATAAATAAATATTTAATGTAAAAAAAAAATAAGTCAAAACTCGGGAGAGTCAAAAATCATGTGTCTACACATGCTATGGGTTGAAAATTGATTGAGGCATACCGGGGAGGCTAGGGAGCTACCTAGTATGGGTCTTTGGGGTCTGCGGGGCTATTTCGGGGGTCAAACGGGCTAAACGACGCGAACAGGGCATTTTTTGGCCAAATCGGTGGGCTTTAGCCCATAGTTGGGGGTGAGCCCAGGGTTCGGGCATGCTGTGGGACGAAAATTGACCCGGGAGTGTCAGGGAGGCTAGGGAACGACCAAGTATAGGCCATTGGGGTCAGCTGGACCATTTGAGTGGTCAAACGAGATGAAACGAGGCGTTTTGGGGCCAAATTAGTGTGCTATAGCCTACGATTTTAGGGATGGCCCGGGGTCAGGGCGTGCAGTGGGTCAAAAATTGATCGAGATATGCCAGGGTGGCTAGAAGAGAGGCTTAGTGTAGACCATTGGGATCGGCGGAGCCATTTGAGTGGTCAAACGGGTAAAACGACACAAACGAGGCATTTTTTAGCCAAATCGGTGTGCTATACCCCCACAGTTCTGAGGGTGGGCTTGGGCTCCAGACGTGCTATGGTTCAAAATCGATCAGGGCATGTCAAGGAGGATAGAGAGCGTCCTAGTGTGGGTTGTTGGGGTCAACTGCCTTCAACCTTTCCCGAATCAACTTAACTTTCTCCATAGCCTCGAACACAACATCAGGTCCAATCGCAGCAGCTTCACCCACTTCAAACCAACCTATGGGTGATCTACATCGCCTTCCATATAAAGCATCAAATGGAGCCATTCCAATGCTAGCATGAAAACTGTTGTTATATGCAAATTCAATCAATGGAAAATGTTCATCCCAACTTCCTTTGAAATCAAGAACACATGCCCTCAACATATCCTCCAAAGTCTGGATAGTCCTCTCAGCTTGACCGTCTGTCTGCGGATGAAAAATGAACTAAGATGAACTTGGGTGCCAAGACCCTTCTGAAAGGCTCTCCAAAACTGAGAAGTAAATTGAGTACCTCTATCAGAGATGATAGACAACGGAACTCCATCCAACCTGACTAACTCTCGGATGTACAACTTAGCATAGTCCTCAGCGGTAAAAGATGTATGTACTGGCAGGAAATGTGTTGACTTAGTCAACCTGTCTACAATGACCCAAATAGAATTATGATGACGACGAGAGAGAGGTAAAACGGTCATGAAATCCATGTTCACCACTTCCCACTTCCAAGTAGGAATACTAAATTTTTGTATCATACCACCGGGTTTCTGGTGCTCTATCTTTACCGATTCGAAAGTTGCACACTTCTCTACGAACTTTGCTATATCCTTCTTCATACCAGTTCACCAATAAATTTCCTGCAAATCGCGGTACATCTTGATAGCACCGGGATGAATAGAATATCGTGTGCCATGCACTTTAGCCATAATTCTCTGCCTCAGATCATCAACATCAGGCACACACAATCTATTCTGAAGCCTTAATACACCATCTCCCCCTTGGGAGAAACCCCCCACCTTTTGGTCTTTAACTGACCCTTTCAGTTCGACCAAACGAGAATCCATATCCTGCTTCTCCTTCACTTCCGAAACTAGAGAAGATTCAAAATTACTTTGAACCCAAACATTACCCTCAGCTGAATCAAGTAATCTAATACCCAACCTAGACAAATGATGCACTTCGCGAACCAATTCCTTTTTATCGTTCTCTACATGCGCTACACTGCCCATGGACGATCTGCTAAGGGCATCTACCACTACATTATCTTTTCCCGGGTGATACAAAATGCTTATATCAGTCCTTCAGTAATTCTAACCATCGTCTCTGCCGCAGGTTCAACTCTCTCTGAGTAAACACATACTGCAAACTCTTGTAATCCATAAAGACATCAACATGAACAACGTACAAGTAGTGTCTCCAGATTTTTAAGGCAAAAACTACTGCAGCTAGCTCAAGATCATGGGTCGGGTAATTCTTCTCATGAGGTTTCAATTGCCTGGAGGCATAGGCTATAACCTTACCTTTTTGCATCAATACGCAACCCAAACCAACTCTCGAGGCATCACAATACACCACAAAATCATCTACACCATTAGGCAGGGTGATCACAGGGGCTGAAGTGAGTCGAGTCTTCAACTCCTGAAAACTCTTGTCGCAAGAATCTGAGCACTGGAATTTAACTTTTTTTTGGGTTAACCGGGTTAAAGGAGCAACAATGGAGGAGAAACCTTCAACAAAACGATGATAGTAACCAGCTAGACCCAAGAAACTCTTAATGTCAGACGGGGAAATAGGTCTAGGTCAATTTTTCACAGCTTTTACCTTTTGAGGATCAACTCGAATACCTTCAGAAGAAATAATATGACCTAGAAAGGCAACTGACCTTAACCAAAATTCACACTTGCTAAATTTAGCAAACAACTGATGATCTCTAAGGGTCTGCAAGACAATTCGGAGATGATCTGCATGGTCATTTCCATTTCTGAAGTATACAAGGATATCATCTATGAACACAATAACAAACATATCCAGGTACTGTCTGAACACCCGATTCATAAGGTCCATAAAAGCTGCTGGGGCATTAGTTAGCCCGAAGAACATGACCAGGAATTCAAAATGACCATAATGGGTGCGAAAAGCTGTCTTTGGAATATCACACTCCCTGATCACCAACTTAAATCTATTTTTGAGAAATAACTGGCGCCTTGCAGCTGATCAAACAGGTCATCAATTCTAGGAAGAGGGTACTTGTTCTTGACTGTGACCTTATTGAGCTGGCGATCGTCAATGCACATACGCAATGAACCATCTTTTTTTTGCACGAATAGAATGGGTGCGCCCCAAGAAGACACACTGGGCCTTATAAAACCTTTATCAAGAAGATCTTTGAGTTGATCTTTCAACTCCTTAAGTTCTGCGGGGGCCATATGATACGGAGGAATAGAAATAGGTTGCGTTTCGGGAAGAAGATCAATCCTGAATTCTATCTCTCTATCGGGAGGTACCCCTGGGAGATCTTCCTGGAAAACATCAAGAAACTCATTGACAACACCAATGGACTGAATAGTCGGAATCTCAGACTTAGTGTCTTTAACTTGAACCAAATGATAGATACAACACTTGGATATCAATTTCCTGGCTTTAAGGTAGGATATAAAATGACTCTTGGGAGATATAGAATTTTTGAACCACTCAAAGACTGGCTCATTGGGAAAATAAAACTTGACTAGACGGGTACGACAGTCTATAGACACATAACAAGAGTGAAGCCAATCCATACCCAGAATAATGTCAAAATCAACCATGTCTAGCTCGATCAAGTCTGCAAACATGATTCTGTTAAGGACAGTGACAAGACACTTCCTATACACTTGCTTAACAACAACAGATTCACCTACTGGGGTAAAAACTAGAAAAGGTTCAGGAATCTTTTCAGCACTGATTTCAAAATTCACAGCCACCAACGGAGTCACATAAGAAAGACTTGACCTAGGGTCCATCAACACATACACATCAAAATGAAATACACCAAGCGTACCAGTAACAACATCTGGTGAATCCTCCTAATCCTGGAGAAGTGGTATAGCATAAAAGTAATTCTGGCATTGACCACTTGTATTACTAGACGAGGCACCCTGAGGAGGATTAGGACGAACTAAAGGGGCTGGAGCACTAATAGCCTGACTCTGGGGATGAACATCATGACTCTTCTGTCTAGCGTATGGGCAATCCCTGAATATATGGCCCAACTTACCGCAACCAAAACAACCCCTCCGATCGACTAAGCACTCACCAGGATAGTCCCTACCGCACTTTGGACATGGAGGAGGACGAGGTCTGTTACTCACACTATCCTGGGACCTGGACATAGTAGGCCTATTACCCTGCTCCTGCCCAATTCTGAATGTGGGAGCACTGGCTGATGAAGGCGCTGGAATAAGTGAACAGTTCTGGGACTGAGGGCGATTCCTTCCAGAAAATCTAGTTTGACCATACCCCTGCTGCTCTGATCTAACTCTCTTATTTTCCCTTACTCTATCTCTCTCCTTCACCTTGTCTGCTTCAATCTGCTGAGCATGAATCATTAGTCTTGAAAGGTCCATGTCCCTATTAAGTATAGAGGATCTACACTCTTTCACAACATAACCAGATACACCAGCCGAAAACTTACTCATATTAGTTCTAGAATCAGCCATCATACCGGGAGCATACTTAGATAACTGGTTGAACTTATGACAATACTCCTTAACTGTCATGGGGCCCTGTCTCAAGTTCATAAATTCCTTTAGTTTCGCTTCCCTTAGCTCCGGGGGAAATAATCTATCTAAGAATGCGGCCTGGAACAACTGTCAAGTCATGTGAGCGACATCCTCCCATCTATTCTTCCTCCACATCTCCACCCAATCATAAGCAACATCTTTCAAATAATAGGAGGCTAGCTCCACACTTTCTTCCTCCATTACATGCATAATTTGGGTGATCTTTTACGCCTCATCAAGATATATTTGTGGGTCCTCGCCTGTCTTTGACCCATAAAACTCTGGCGGATTCATTCGCATAAAATCATGAACCCGAGCTGCCGCTGAATTACCTTCCTGCGGAGGTGGAACTGCGTCCTGAACATGGATCTAAGCATTGGCGGTAACCGCCTAGGCTAACGCTTAAAAAGCTGCCCGAAATTCAGTGTGGGACACCGTTTCACCTAAAGGATCAACGGGTTAAGGTCGTTCGTTGTTTCTACGAGCTCTATGAGGAGACATTTTCTGTCATAATAGAGCACAAATTAATAGCAGAGAGAAACAGTTGTAGGCGCGATAGACTTTTGAAAGAAAGAAACAACTTTTCCTAAAACATCCCGCAGCCTCTTGCTCATAGATGTGGCGCGCTACACACCGATGATCAAGACTCTACGTAACGCGGCTCGTCAGACTCCCTAGGACTCTTCAAACCTTAGGCGCTCTGATACCAATCTTGTAACGCCCCAAGAACCTATCCCAAGACGTCACACGGTGCTTAAGGCCACACGTGGCCTTAATCTAACCCTCTAAGCCTGCCATCACTTTCAGAACTCACTATAACACTAATCATTTTAAAAATAGGGAAGAATAATCATGTCATGAGCATACTATGATACGAAGAAATACTGTCCTGTACAAGAAAAATACTAAAAGTATTGTACATACTGGTACTCTAGTCTGACAAAGCCTCTACTACCAAAAGACTAGGAGCCATTGGGACAGATCTCCAACTGACTCGCCTGAACTGAAAAGAAACAACCATCTACTATCAACACAAAAATCAGGGACATAGGTCCTCGAACCATGAGGAATCACCAACTGTAAGAATGTAGATGGATGTACTCAAAGATCACTGTCGCTGCTGAGATTGAGCACCTGAACCTACATAACGAGAAAATATAAAACATAGAAGAGTATGGGAATCAGTACTTGGGATTGTACTGAGTATGTGGGGGTGTATACAACACTTTTAAACAATATCATAACTGTAAAATAAATTCATGCATGTTGACAATAATGACTCTCTTCGCTTGAATTTCCTGAAACATAATTTCCATAAATCATCGATAATAACACATGCTTCACAAATCTCATAAATCATTGGACTCAACTCAAACTGTTTAACTCATGACTTAGAGTGACTCGGTAACTCAAGAAACTTAGACTATTATGGACTTGAGAGTTTCTTATAACCGACATAAATGATGTGAGCCGCATGGAGTCCAACTCTTGCCAGGGAGTATAACCTCAAACTCATCTCTGTGATCATAACTCGACTCTTTGGCCCTCAAATCTCAATCCTACGGTGGCACATAGTTTTGGGGAAGTAGGATGCGCTGAACCCACAGTTCCCACTCGATGCTAAATACTCCTCCCAGACTCAGCTCAGAACGCATTAGAAAATCCACCTTAATCAACTCAAGGGTCTATCATGAAGACCAAATCATAAATATATCTCATCTGCAAATCATAAACAACTTGTGGATTCCTCACTCGACTCAAACTCAAAACAGTCTTTCCCAACATCAAGTACACTTGCTTATCAAACCGTATCAAGTATCAAAAGCTTCGAGAAAACGTCATAGGACTCATTCTTGACTCTCAAGCTCAATATCGATAAATATATTCAATACTCAAACTTCTCATAGAAAAAGCATAGCTCATGACACTTGTCTTAAATCGCTTAGAAATCATCAATACAAAATGAGAATATACAACTCATGGCATAAATTCTCAATTTAAGAAACGTGATGGTAAAATAATTATAAATATTAAACTTATTCAACTCAAATCTAAAAAATCATCAATAAAGAAATTTGGGTGTAAACCCACTTGCAAGGATCATGAAATTCCAATAGTAAAAATCAATTCTTTGGGCACAAGAGTGAAAGGATATTCTTGTTCAAGCCCCACATACCTTGATTATTATCCGGTATGAATAAACTTTCTATAGACTTCTTTTCCCACTTCTTGAGTTAGAGATCTTAATGTTCTTGACTTGGAAGTTTTAAATCTTGAACTAATTTGTGAAAACCATGGCTTGATGTTGAGATATTTAGACAAGAATTGGATTGAATTTTGGAGAGAAACCCTAGAATTTTGAAGAAGATGGAAGAGGAAATGAGGATTTTTTCCCACACTTGTATATATATAAAGGGTAAGGACGGGTGGAAAAGACCAAAATACCCTTGAGCAAATTCTAGAACTGGAGCCCGATTTTTGGCCCTGGCGCGACACGCCATGATCGCGGTCCTTCACTGGAATTGGACAATTGGGAAACTGCTCAGTGGCGCGACGCGGTGAAGTCGCATTTGCCACCTTAGTCGAGACCTGGAAGGGCACCGCGACGTGGTGAAATCGTGTTGGTGCACTGGAATTTGACAATCCTAAAATTGAGCCTTGGAGGGATGCGTCAATATCGCGGAGGCTCACTGGAAAATGACCATTTCCATTTTGACTGGCTCCACGACGCGCTAAAGTTCCAAGTGTCGTACTGTCTCACTAAAATGGCTCTAACTATTCACCCGAGTGTCGGATTTAGGCGAATTTGGTATCGACGAAAAGCTTATTCAAATCTCCACGTGATAGAAAGTAGAAATTAGAGAAATACAATATGGTTTAAACATCATTCACCTTGGAAGTTTTCCATATTCACTTCAAAAGACGGATTCAGGCTTAAGGAACGATCAGGGTATTACAGTTGAAAATCGCCCGGGGCATGCCAACGATACAGAGGAGTAGCCTAGTACGGGCCGTTGGGGTCGGTGTAGCTATTTTGGTGGTCAAACAGGTGAAACAGCACGTAGGGGGCAATTTCGGGATAAATCGGCGTGCTATAGCCCATAGTTTCGAGGGTGGGGATGGGTTCCGGGCGTGTTGTGGGACAATAATCGATTGAGGCATGCCAGGTAGGATGAAGAGTATATTAGTGTAGACCGTTGGGGTAAGTGGGGTAATTTGGGTGGTCAAAAAGGGCAAACGACGCGAACGGAGGGGTTTTGGACCAAATCTGTATGCTATAGCCCACGGTTCCGGAGGTGGGCCGAGGGTTCGGGCGTGATGTAGGCCAAAAGTCGAGCGAGGCGTACCACAGAGGTTGGGAAAAGGCCTATTTTGGATTGTTGGGGTTGGCAGTTCCAGTTGGGTGGTCAAATGGGTGTAAAGGTGTGAATGGGGACTTTTCGGTCTAAATTGGTGTGCTATAGCCTACGATTTCAAGGGTGGTCCAAGGTCCAAGCATGTTGTGGGACAAAAGTCAATTGAGGCATGCCAAGGAGGCTGAGAAGTGGCCTAATATGGGCCGTTGGATCGGAGGGGCCATTTGGGTGGTCAAACGGGTGAAATGACGTGAGCAGGGCATTTTCGAGCTAAATCGGTGTGCCATAGCCCACGGTTCTGAGGGTGGGCCTGGGGTCGGGGCCAACTGTGGGTGAAAAATCGATAGGGGTGTGCTAGGGAGGCTGATGAGCGGTCTAGTATGGGCCGTTAAGGTCGACGGGGCAATTTGGGTGGCCAAATGGGCGAAACAACGTGAACGGGGCATTTTCGGGCTAAGTCGATGAGTTATAGTCCACGATTTTAGGGTGAGCCCAAGGTTCGGGGTGTGTTGTGGGCCAAAAATCTACCAGGGCAAGCCAGGAAGGCTAGGGAGTGGCCTAGTATGGGCCGTTAGGGCTGGCAGGGCCATTTGGGTGGTCAAACGAGAAAAATGGCACAAACGGGGCATTTTTAGGCCAAATTGGTGTGCTATAGCCCACAGTTCCGGGGGTGGTTCTGAGGTCCAGGCGTGCTACTAGCCGAAAATTGAATGGGGCATGCTAAGGAGGCTGAAGAGCGACCTAGTGTGGGCCGTTAGGGTCGGTGGGGCCATTTTTCTGGTCAAACGGGTGAAATAGCGTAAATGGGGTATTTTCGAGTCAAATCGATGTACTATAGCCCACGGTTCTGGGGTTGGGCCTGGGGTTCGATCGTTTTGTGGGTCAAAAGTCAACCGAGGCATGCTAGAGAGGCTGGGAAGCAGCCTTGTGTAGGTCGTTGGGATCGGCGGGGCCATTTAGGTGGTCAAACGGGCAAAACAACGCGAATAGGGCATTTTCTAGCTAAATCAGTGTGCTATAGCCCACAGTTCCGGGGGTGGGCTCGGGCTTCGGGCATGCTGTGGGCTAAAAATCGATCGGGGCATGCCAGGGAGGTTGGGGAACGGTCGAATGTGGGTCTTTGGGGTCATTTGAGTGGTCAAATGGGCGAAAGGGCTTGAACAGGGCATTTTCGGACAAAATCGGTATGTTATAACCCACAATTTTGGGGATGGGCTCGGGGTTCAGGCGTGCTATGGGTCGAAATCGACCGAGGCGTGCCAGGGAGGCTGGGGAGCGGGAGTGCTATTTATTGGGAAAAAAATAAATTATTTTTAAAAAGATTAATTGAAAAACTAATTTTGGCCATTGGGCCAACGACTATCTATATAGTTGTTTGGCTCCAACAGTCAAAATCACCTTTTCAGTTGATTGGGTTGTTGGACCATTAATTTTTTTTAATATCGGTCTGGATAATCGATTGGCCTGGTCTGGTTTCTCAATTGTTCCGATCCATCGGACTACTTTGGCTAAACGGCACTGCCCCGGACCGTGGCCCAGGTGATCGGTCCGGGTACCGGTGCCGGGCCAAACCGATCCAGTTACGTTACTGGGCCAGGTTTATCAGGCCGAACCTCCCATTTGACAGCTTTAATAGGAAGTCATTACTAATAATCCGATAATGTTGCTAATCCTTTGTTAAAATATTGCATAGTTTTTATTGTTTTCGTATCCTCAAATTAATTTGGTTCAGTTTTTGGTTTAAATTTGGCTTTTCTTTGGGTGTAGTTTTTTCTGCAATTATGGTCTAAATTTTTTAAAGAAAATTTTCTTTACATGTAATATTGTGGTGTTATTTACTTAGGGCTAGGTAAGGAATAACAAACTCCGAAATTTATTTGAGTAAGAGCTAGTTTCATGATTGATTGAAATAAAATTGTAGAATGACATAAATTTCGAAATTATAGTGTTATTTATATCGCACATTAATGAAAAAATAATAATTGTCAAATAAGTTATTCCGAAATAACTTATTCCCTAACCAAACAAGTTACCATTAATATCAATCTTGCAAAAATACCAAATTCCTCCGTTAATATCAATCTTGCAAAAATGCCAAATTCCTCTATATTTCTACGTTTTAGATCTAAAAAAAAAATGAAATTCATAAAGTAATCTAAGCAATCCATATAACAATATTATTTATAAGTCATTCATATACCAAAATATGCATAGAGATGTCGACATAGAACCATTATAAGAAATTCATATATCTCAAATCTAATAGTAATAGTCAACAACTTATATCTCTCAAATAGTCCAACTCAAATCAGTTTTCCCCTTCTTCTTATTTGTCACATTTCCCTTATTCTTTGGATTATCCTGAAAAAAAAAAAAAAAGAATTCGTTTAGATTTTTATTTCTATTTTTAAAAATACAATGCTTTTCATGCCTTCGAAACTTTTTCTTCATAACTCTCCTCTTTGCAAGAATACAATTATCAGTAATTCGTCAGTAAGCAAATATCAAACAGAAGCAAATTCAAACGAGAAAAAAATTCAAAAAAACAAACTTACAGCAACACCACAATTTCATGGCAAGGAAAATTTAGATCTAACTGTTGTCAACATTTGTACGAGAAACTTTTTCAATGCAAAATAAAAACAACTAACACGATGCCTTATCACTCATAGTCTGCAATCTGCAATGATGAGTTGTAACAAAGAATGAATTGTATACGTACGCACCACTAACCCAAATTACTCCCATCCACACACCACTACTCACGTACCACCATGCAAATATCAATAGAAAAAAATTAGCAAAGTTATAAGAAAAGTTCATAAAAATTATATGTAGCATTTCATCAACTATCACATTATCCAGGCATTAATACAGGCTAAGTCCACATTGTTCACATTTTTCTTTTATATTCTATAATTCTAGTTTTTTTGTGATTTCCTTGAATAAAGCCAACAACAAGCCTAATTTTTTCAATATAAAGCTCAAAAAATTCAAAACATTTTTGACGATTAAATTATATATATGACAAGCACACTTAACATGAAATATTTTCGGTAACAGCGAAGAAAGTTCAACTTTTAACAACTCAATAATAATCTTGTTGTTAGATGCATTATTAAAAGACCTACATAATACTTTTCTTTCAATATCATAATATTTTGCAACTTTAGAAATAGATTCAGAAATAAATGTTCCTATGTGTCTACGATTTTCATCATACACAAATGCTAAAATACGTTTCTGCATAACAAAATTAGTTGCAACTTTAGAAATAGATTCAGAAATAAATGTTTCTGTGTGTCTACGATCTTCATCATACACAAATGCTAAAATACGTTTCTGCATAACAAAATTACTACAAGTAATTGTAAAAATAATCATTTCTATTAACAACATGATAAAGATTAGAAGTTAAAACAACTCTACGTGAAATATTTTTTAATAATGCACATAAATAATAAACATATTGTGCGTAGAGTATAAAAATATCAGACCGACAAGTACTTCTATGAAAACATGTAAACATAGGATTATAAATTTCTTGAATATTATGAATAAAAGTATCAGAAGAAGCAAAAGAGAAAGACAAATAATTCATAACTATCAATTTGACTAATTTTTTTGGGTCCTTAATGAAATTAGTTTCTATTTCTATCGTGATTAATGGAATTAATTAATTACAAAATGTTACTTAATATTGACGAATTAGTTTATCTACTATCTTTTACTTGGTTATATATATAATGTATCATAAGAAAAAATTGCTTACCTTCATGTAGTTCAAGGGTCATAGTGGAATAAACAAAACTCATCTACTCTTCAAGTATGTCTCAATAAAATTAGTAATCTAATTGATCTAAAATCAAATTTTAATATAAGGACTTAAAAATATAAATATACATAATAAATAAAATATTAATATTGCATTTTTATTTTATTTTGTCATAATTATTGTTTTCAGTATAGTATTATATTTCACATAGTATTATTATCGTTTATAATAGTAAGGATTGATTCAAGTTAATAAGACGTTAAACCACGTGTGTTCAATACATTACATTGGATGTTATTGTAAACATATTATTTATTCTTATAAAGATTCGAGTAGTTCAATTCAACTTTGAAAATATTTCTATTGAATAATGATTTTTTTTTTACTGAATCAGTATTTCCAAAAGAAAAGAAAATTATAAAATTAACAATTAAAAGTTTTTGAGGCTTTGAGATTTTAGGGGCCTAAAGAAAAGACTTTACTAGCTTCACCCTTGAGCCACCCCGCTACTTTTATTAATTAAAGATTTTGAGTTTGAGCCATGAAAAGTAAGAAACTTCTAATAAGCCAATTGTTATTTATATAAAGTATAAGATAATCACGTAAATAAAAAAAAATACAATATAAAAACGTTGCCTCTTTGTTGGTGGCTTTGCTGAATTTTCAGTAATTGGTATGCTCCATGTGTTTGTCCAAATTTGACACATTCTTTTTGTGTTTTGAGCTTCTACGTCTGTAATGTTTGATATTCGTATTAAATTTATAGTTATATTAAAATATTTCACATTTGGGGTAATGCGTATCCTGAAAAGTAAGATTTGTGATTTTGATATTAAATAGAAGTATTTTAAGTGTTTAATTTATATTTACGTAATAGATGTTTAATAACATGCGTAAAAGTTTTTATTAAAATTTGAGCCAAAAGAGAAACATTTTATCAGGTGTATGTTAAGATGCTCACTTGGAATAGGTCACAATTTGTGTGTTTTGAATAAAATTTAGTGACAAATTTAAAAGGTTATCGACGTATTCCACCATAAATTAACAACATATATTAAAGTTTTATGTTATGAGTTTAATTAACCTTAAAAGCCAATTCCTGCATGTAACACTATATAATACAACATTAATTGGTTAGAAATTTATTATACTATCAATATAATACATTGTCAACTCATGTGCATTGTGTTATATATGGAAATTCTGCGTTCGATATCTAAAATATACTAGCACGATTAATTCAGATTTTCATCACATAGGATTCATTAAAGAAAAAAAGACTTCTTATTAGAAGTTTCTTACTTTTCACGGCTCAAACTCAAAATCTTTAATTAATAAAAGTAGCGGGGTGGCTCAAGGGTGAAGCTAGTAAAGTCTTTTCTTTAGGCCCCTAAAATCTCAAAGCCTCAAAAACTTTTAATTGTTAATTTTATAATTTTCTTTTCTTTTTGGAAATACTGATTCAGTAAAAAAAAATTCATTATTCAATAGAAATATTTTCAAAGTTGAATTGAACTACTCGAATCTTTATAAGAATAAATAATATGTTTACAATAACATCCAATGTAATGTATTGAACACACGTGGTTTAACGTCTTATTAACTTGAATCAATCCTTACTATTATAAACGATAATAATATGAAATCTAATACTATACTGAAAACAACAATTATGAAAAAAAAAATGCAACATTAACTTTTTATTTATTATGTATATATTTAAGGCCGCATATTAAAATTTGTCTTTAGACCACTAATTTTATTGAGACGTTTTCACACCACTATCACCACTAAAATTTAGAGATCAAAAAACGAAATTCTCGTGAGAATTCTCCATGCAAACAAATATCAAAACTGATTTTCACTAAATTCAACGGAAAAGGCCGAACGAAACGAAATCAAGCAAATTTTGCTTTGAATTCACATTACGAAAATGGAAGATAATCACTCCGATTTTCACTAAATTCAACGAAAATGAAGAGATCAATAAACAAAATTCTCGTGAGAATTCTCCATGCAAACAAATATCAAAACTGATTCTCACTAAATTCAATAAAAAAAAAAGCCGAACAAAACAAAATCAAGCAAAATTAGCTTTGAATTCACATTACAAAAACAGAAGATAATCAAAGACATACTGTCTCGTCAGAGTTGGCTGCTTGTGGCCGAAAAATTCCGAAGTGCGAGGCTGGGAGCTGAAGTAGCTGAAACTACACAGGTATATCGAAATTCTCGTCGAATCAAATTGAACTTCAAAAAAAAAGAAATTACGAAGCTGAAGCAACTGATATTAGAGAGAGAAAGTAATTTTTTTGTTGATAGTAGAGAGAGAATGAGCGTGAAAGTGTATTAACAGCGTGTTTACATAGACGAGACGAGAATACATTTCTGTAGGGGTTGTTTGGTAGTGTATTAAAAAATTTAAGGAATTATTAGTACCTTGTTTGGAAGCAACGCGCAAAAATCGAGTTAATTAATAAATTGGATTGAGAAAATTGTTGTTGGTTTATCGATATCGGGTTATTGGATTAACAGTTTTTAACAGTTTTAAAAAAAAAATTGGGATATCAGTTTTATTTTCGATTTTAAGGTTTTAGTTAACGATTAAATAAACAACCCAGTAAGATTATATTAAAATTATATTTTTATCTCTAGTTATATAGTAGTTGTAGACACCTAATTTCGTCCCTCCGCAATATCATTTTTACCCATTTTTTACCTTATCCTACCGTGTACCCTCAATCATGTAATTATCCCTCCACAAATGACAAAAATCAAAACCAACTCTAAACAAATCTTATCCCAAAATCCCCACATAATCCCAATTGATAACAAATTAACAACCTTCCCAATTAAAAGTGGACACCTAACCCTTATCCCTCCAATTAAAAAACAACACCCACCTACCCTACCTCACCACTACCTACCCTCACAATATATTCCCACATACTCTCAAAAAAGGGGGAGGATGATCTTCTTGAAAAAAAAGGATGAGGACTCTCTCTCTCTAACTCTATTCTCTCTCTCTTTCCATCTCTCTAGACTCTCACTCTCTCCCTTCATAGATCTCGCCGGCGCCGGTACCGGCGCCACTCCCTCTCTCCGTCAACGATCACTCCCTCTCTACTCTCTCTCCCTAAAACTAAAAAAAAAAGAGAAAAATCCGGCCAGCGGTCAGATCCGGCCGACTCGCCACAGCTGCCGTCCGCCAAACCTCCCTCCGTTCGCCGGCGAAACAACCGACTGCCTCCCACCGTCTGACCGACGCCTCTCTCTCTCGGTCCACGCTTCTCTCCGACGAAAACTCCGTTCTCAGCGTCATTTAGCCGCCAATCCGAACCGATCTCCCAACCTTAGATCCGACCACAGCGACGACGGCATCGACGCCGGCGCCGCCGTCTCTCCGTCACCGGAACTCCCCGGAGCCTGATCTACGTTGGGTTTTGGTTTTCTGTTGTTTGTTGGTTAATCTTGGTTTCGTTTATTTCGTGGATTCGTCGTCGATAGTGGATCTCGATTCGTCTTTATCGAATTGTGTTGTCGTTCTCGGTTGCGGGTGTCGTATAGTAAAGTTTTTTTTTGTTATTCGCGGGTTTTGGAGCTGTCCGGTTATTATTTTAATACCGAGTTTGGTTGGTTCGTTGTGAGGATCTCCGATCGAGTATTTTGGTCTTCGGATTTCCTTATTATCGACACAGCGTGCTATCGAGGTCCATTTCTTAACTCGTCTTCTATATATATATATATGTGTGTGTGTGTGTAGTTGTTTGGTTTTGATTAGTTGTGATTGCGAGTGGTGATTATGGTTTTGTTGGATTCTTGTTTATGTTGATGTTATGATTGTGATGCTTGGTTGTTGGTTTTGGTAGATTAAGGCATAAACTTGATCATGTTCTAATGGGTGAATAGAAAGAAAGTCGGGGGATGAAATTGAAAAATTGACAAAAGGATAGATTCGGTTAATATTTGATATATTGTTGGTATGAATCAATGATGGAATTATGTCTTTAGTCGAGAATGCCTAGGCAAACGTAGGCCGGGTAGGCAAATTTAGGAATAACAATTCGTTGGAGTGTTTTGAATATGTGCTTGAATGATACTTTCTACTTTATTGCACGAAAAGTTTAAATTGTACTCATTTGGCCGGGGAATGCCCCGAAGGATTTGTATTGATTTATCCGGGGAATGCCCCGAAGTACCTTGTACCCGGAGGACGTCCATGATGAAGGCCCGAGGCATCGGGTAAAGCATTAGCTTAGGATTAGCGTAGGTTTATTTTCAGTCCCTTTCTATTTCGGGTTGTAATAATTGGACTGGATTTACATTTCAGTTTGTTTTTTGTTTTGTTTAATTATTTTGGCGTGCTTTTTCTGTAGTTTATACACTTCATAATGCCAAAATAGTCGATACACTCCACCAAGCGACCGTGGTCGAACCACGGGATCGAGGGGTGCCTAACACCTTCCCCTCGGTCAACAGAATTCCTTAGCCGGAATCTCTGTGCGCAAACCGGTTTAAGAGTCAATTGGTTTCGAAAAAAGGATTTTCCAAAGGTGACTTGGCACACCGGATTATGTCAAGTGGCGACTCTGAATAAAAATGCAAATAATCCTTTTCCGAAACAAAATTTTATTTCTTGTCACTTAAATAATAAAACCCTTTCAAACTTTAAAAATATTCCATGTTTTTTGGAGTACGCGTAGAAAAAGGGGTGTGACAGCTCTGGCGACTCTGCTGGGGACGTTTCAGAATTCGAGCTTATTTTTTGAGTCGTATCGGCTTTGTTTGGCATTACGAGTGTATAAGCATTGTTTGTGATTATTGTTTTGTTATTGTTTTCACTTTTGTGCGTTTTCGTGCTCTTTGTTTATAGTATTTATCCTATGTGTTACCGCTTTATATCTGTCATCATGAGTCCATCCCCCCGGCCTTCTTTCTGCAACAAGTCTCGGAGCGCACGTCGTGCGCACGAAAATCTAGTTGAGTCACCTTTATTTTAGGGGGGGAGCCGTTGGATGTATGGAGTAGGTGGAAAGCAAAGCAGCCACTATCGACCATATGCTCCCCCGAACGGCCTTGTTAGTAAACCACAACGTAGGTCAGCCTTTAGGTCATATTCTTATGTGCATCTTATTGAGACCTAGCGGGGCCTACACGGTCCTTTGTAGGAGACTCGCCTTTAAAGCATCCCTACGTGCTAACTGTTGCATATTTGAGGGTAACGTGGTCATTTGACGGACCGATTTGGGGAAAACATGTGTTAGAAGTAAGGTGTGAAAAAAAAAAAAGGAAAAAAGGTGAGTCGAAAAGAATGAATCAAAAGGAGTGTCGAAGTTTATTTTAGAGTTCTTTATGGCTTTTGTTCTTCACGATCCCAAAACTCAAAAAGATTTTTTTTACGTTTTTGCATTTATCTTCTCAAAGTACCGTAAGTTCAAAAAAAAAAATTGAATGAAAAAAAAAAGAGGGTTTTATTTGCTTTGTCTACTTATCTGTCAAAAACAAAATACCAAAAAGATTTTTTTTATAATTGGTGGTGTCAGTCTTAGTTGAAATGTCTAGTTGAAAATCCAAAATGTTTTCACTCGTTTGTTTTGGTTGTCTTTTAAGTTAGGGTCAATTTATTAGTTAATCGTTAAGTGTCCAATCTAGACGAACTACGCATACCTGATTTCCGTCCCTCGGGGCGGGATACGTAGGCAACCCTCGGTGGGTCCGGTAACCTTTATTTTTGTCTTCATTTTAGTCTTAGGCTAGATCTTTTACTCCGTAACCTAGAGTTGTTAGCCAAGTAGGCTGATTTTATTCAGCATTACTGTTCGGCGATTTGGAGTCATGAAGCGGTCTGTCCCATCGACGTATGTCCGCATCAAATTCCCGTTGGTTGGGAACCTTTTGCTCTTATCAAATTTTGAGACAATTTCTTATCTGCTACTACAGGATGGACCTATCCACAAAGTCTAGAGTCCTTATGGTTGTCAAGGTACCCAAAAAGTTGATCAAGTGGTGGGGCACGTTCAATTACTCCGAAAAACACGAAGTGAGGAAAGTGTTAGGCAATCTTGTAACACTCATGGATCTCACGCCTCGTCCGGATTTAATAGAAGCTGCGTTGACTTTCTGGGATCCAAATAATTTGGTGTTTAGGTTCGGAAGTTGTGAATTGACTCCTACTCTGGCAGAAATATCTTGTTTGTTTCGGTTGACTTACATGGACCAACAGATGATTTTAGCCCGCAATCATACTCGTAAGAAATTCCTTCGACTCTGTGGATTAAAAGATAACAAGCATCTGGGATGTCTCAAACAATCTTGGATTTCCTTGGACTATTTGTTTGCTAGATTTGGGTCTTTAGAGGGTTTCGACTATTTTTGGGATGAATTCTGTACTACCAAAAAAATCTGGGAACAACGTCGTCTGGAGGTTTTCTGTCTGGCTTTGTTGGGTATCTTAGTGTTTCCGTTAGATGAGAGGTGTATCAATACTCGTCTACAATCAGTGGTGATAGCTTTATTCAAGAAAAAAGATGAGGTCACCATTGTACCAATGATCCTAACAGAAATATATAAGGCTTTAACTGAAGTAAAAGGAGGGGTACGATTTTTTGAGGGGAGTAATCTGATATTGCAGTTGTGGATGATGGAGCACTTGCATACGCCTTCTTTGATTAGAGAAGATGTGATCGACCGTTGTCTGAATGATCGAGTGCAAGCCTTGCAAGAAAGAACGCGTTTTGACAAATTTTCTTTTCCTATTGGAGTCGATTCTTGGATCGAATTTCTCGGATCAAGAACTCCAAACAACATTCTTTGGTGCTATATGTGGTTTTGTCCTAAGAACATCTTGATTGGATCTCAAATGCAACTCTTTCTAGTTTTGATAGGACTTAACTGTACTAGGCCTTACAGTCCAAGAAGGGTGATGCGTCAGTTGGGTAGAATGCAAGACGTCCCCCCAATAATTGACCTCCTAAAGGATGTAGAGTACTTTAAAGACCAAGCCGTAGGGGAAAGCAAATATGAGCAATTCTGGAATAACGCGATAAAGTTGGGTGTCGATACTTTCGAGGAAAATCCAGGATGCACTCAAAACTATGAAATCTGGCTACAATCTATGCCCCGTGGCATTAGTAGACCCTTACCAGCCCAACTTAGAGGGCGAATACGGGAAGCAATCATGGTAGAAGATGATGAGCAGGAAGATCCGGGTGTCAAGGTGGAGTTTTTGAGAGTTCAGTTGTCGCGTTTGATCACAACTATGGATGGGTGTCAGAGAAACCTTTGCGGGTGTACTCTCCAAGAGGCGGGGATACGGGCAAGAAATTTGTTTCCGGGTATCAAAACGTCGTTGCAGGACATGTTGCAAAGTCTAAGTGGAAAAATGGGGACTTCACAGATGGGTTCATCTCAGCCGGGGACATCACACAGAGCACCAGTTTGAAAGAACTTGCCTTATCTTTATGTAGTTTGAGTCTTTTATGTTTCTGTCATTGTAGGTTGGTGTCTGTGTTAAGTCGGAGTTAAGTTGTTTTTTTTATATTCGGGTATTTATTGCACGCATATCGTTAGGGGTTTAAAGTGTTTTTTTTTTTTTTTTTTTTTTTTTTTTTTTTTGTTTGTTTGTTGTTTGTTGTTTAGTTTTAAAGTGGTCCTAAATTCGTTGTATGTTTTGCTATCTTTCATCGAAATGTTAAAAAAAAAAAAACCCTTCAATTGTGTAATGTTTATGCATTACCTAGCCCGAACTACGCAAGATCTGATTCATGTACAACATGATACGTAGGCAGCCTACTTTTGGGTTCGATCTAATCATTTTGTTTCGTTGTTTTTCATTATTTTTCCTCTTTTAAGGAAAATAAAAGCCATAAAGAATGATAAAATAAAGGTATATAACGTGAGGAAAAGAGCGGATATTGATAAAAAAAAAATAGTAATAGGTGTAGAAAAAAAAAAGTGTGTAAATAAAAATCGGGATGATGTTGAAATGACCTCGCTACCCTCAAAAGCTGGTTGAAATGAACATGAACTTAGGGCAATTTTACCAATGTGATTCCCATGCTTTTGGTATACCCTAATCCTAACGGATGTCGTCTTTGATGAGCATGTTCTTTCAGATAAAAGTGGTAGGTTTGCAGCACTCTGGCTAGTCACCCATACTTCACTAGATCCAAAGCAAAGCTCGCAATGGCTAGCAGGGAGATTGAAAATTCGCTCATTGACCCGGATCAGGATCACAGGGAAGAAAGTTCAGAACACAATGATGAGGTAGTAAGACTCAGGCAACAATTGATAGATTTGCACCGGGCATGGGCCAGCGGAATGCCTCCTCCTCCGCTCCCTGAAGGTCTTGGGAATATCTCTAATTGCCCACCGCTCTCTCAAGCACAATTCTCTGCTCCTACTGAGTCACCTGAGCACGCGCCAGGATTCACTCCGCGACATTATTATCCTGACAATTCTGGTGTGCCCTTGGCAGCTCCCCAATCAAGACCAGCTGCTCAGCCAGCGCCACCGATCACACCGGTATTCATGGCCCCGCCACCACATGAAACTCCCATATATGCTGTGCGTCCCACAATGAGGCTTCCTCGGTCTTCCAGTGAGCCAGTACTGAAGGTTTAAGATGGTCAGTATTATGCTACGGAGCCTACTCTGCAATTGAATGAACCGTATGGGTACACTCAGCCGCCTGCATTTCCATTTGATACGGAGAAACCTGTCGCAACGGAGGAACAAGATGTCATAGCCCGGAAACTGAAGAGTTTAGAGCAAGCTATGAGGAATTTGCAAGGAATCGGAGATTATAGAAGTGTTTCCTATAAAGACTTGTGCATGTTCCCAGACATCAACCTGCCCCCCGGTTTTAAGATGCCTAAGTTCGAGAAGTACGCAGGGCACGGTGATCCTGTTGCACACTTGAGACGTTATTGCAACCAGTTGAGGGCTGCAGGAGGAAAGGAAGAACTACTCATGGCCTTCTTTGGCGAGAGTCTTTCAGATCTGGCTTCAGAATGGTTCATCGATTGGGATATCGATAAATGGAACAGTTGGGATGATTTGGCTTCTGAATTTGTTCAACATTTTCAGTACAACATCGATTTGATTCCGGACGAAAAATCTTTGGTCAACATGAAGAAAAAGAGCACTGAAGGTTTTAGGGAATACGCTATAAGGTGGCGTGAACAGGCCGCTAGGGTAAAGCCTCCAATGAAGGAAAGTAAGTTGGTAGAAGTTTTCATTCAGGCGCAGGATGAGACCTATTTTCAACATTTACTTCCGGCAATGGGAAAGTCTTTTATGGAAGTCCTCAAAATGGGGGAGATGATAGAGGACGGGATTAAGACCGGTCGAATAGTGAGTTTTGCTGCATTAAAAGCTACCACACAAGCGATTCAAGGTGGATCTGGTGCATTTGGAGGAAAAAAGAAGAAAGAGGATGTTGCGACTGTCGTAGCCGGAACCCACACTTATCCTAAAAGGCCACCTCGACCCTATCCCCAATCCCAAGCCCAAGTCTACGCACAAGCTCCATATATTCCTCCCCACCATTACTACCCTCCACAAAATCCTTTATATTCCATTCCACCACCCCCTTACCCAGTATATAGTGCGCAACCATATGCCCAAACCCCTTCTTACCCGCAGTGGCGCGCGCAAACTTCACAAAATCGCCCATTCGCTCCACCAAATTACCAAAACCCCTCCAGACCCAGTTTTCAGCCTAGGCCCGAGTATAAGCAGGAGAAAACGGTCAAAAATCAATTCACACCTCTTGGGGAGTCATATGCTAGCTTGTTTGATAGGTTGAGGAAGTTGAAGGTTTTAAGCCCAATTCAAGGAAGGCTTTCAAATCCACCACCAAGGAATCTCGATTATTCTTTAAGGTGTGCATACTGTTCTGATATGCCAGGCCATGATATTGAGAAATGCTGGCATTTGAAGAGAGCTGTCCAAGATTTGATTGACACCAATCAGATGTTGGTCCAAGCCCCGGAGGGTCCAAACATTAACCAGAATCCGCTGCCAACCCATGCTGAAGCCAATATGTTAGAATTGATATATGATGGGAAAGAGTCTTCGAGGGGTTATAAGCCTATTGTCAAGATACACGCCACTGAGGAGAAATCGGTGAATGTAGCGGAGTCTTTGAGAGCAATGTCATTGATCCAGGAAGGAATGAGGGAGGATAAATCCCGAGAAAGCACAAAGAAGCCCCTGATCACAGTACAAGGCGCCGTAAGGTATGGTGATTCGAGTCAGGATAAACCTAAGTTGACAGTGGTGGGAGCTTTGAGTCAGCCTATCTTGATGGTGAAAGGAGCACTGGCAGCGCCTATTGTCCTCAAACCGGTGACCCAACCTCCGATAGTTGATATGAAAAGGATTCCCTGGAATTATGGGCGGACTGTGATGACCTATCACGGGAAAGAAGTTGTGGAAGATGTAGATGAGGTAGGAGGTTTGACCAGGTCAGGAAGATGCTTCGTGCCTGAAAGCTTAAGAAAGTCTAAGCCAACGGTGAGTGAACCGTCGTCTATCAAAAAGCCTATCACTGAAGAGGAAGCCGAAGATTTTTTGAAAAAGATGAAATTGCCAGAGTATTCAGTATTAGACCAGCTGAAGAAAACCCCTGCTCAAATTTCCCTTTTATCTTTGTTGTTGCACTCCGAGGAGCATCGTGATGTTTTGCTGAAGGTATTGAATGAAGCATATGTTCCAAAAGAGATTACAATCAACCAGGTTGAGAAAATGGTGGGAAAAATCTTTGAGGTCAATCGGATCAGCTTTTCTGATGATGAATTGCCTGTTGAAGGTACAGGGCATAATCGGGGTCTTTACATTACAGTGAAGTGTGAGGATTTCTACGTCACTCATGTTATGATTGATGGAGGTTCAGGTGCAAATATTTGCCCTATTTCTACTTTGCAAAAGCTAAATGTTGGTGCTGATAGGATCAAGCCCAACAATGTATGTGTTAGGGCTTTCGATGGTGCAAAGTCAAATTCCATTGGCGAAATAGAACTAATGTTGACCATAGGGCCTGTTGAGTTTGCCATAGAGTTTCAGGTATTGAACGTAGAATCCTCTTACAATCTGTTGTTGGGAAGGCCCTGGATCCACAAGGCCAAGGCGGTTGCATCCACGCTGCACCAAATGATTAAGTTTGAGCATGACAGGAAAGAAGTAGTTATTCATGGTGAAGGAGATTTATCAGCCTACGAAGATTCTCCCTTGTCCTTTATTGATGCAAATAACGTAGAGGAGACATTCGTCTATCAAATTTTTGATACAGTGCCAGTGAGTCGTATCCCTGAGTGGAAAGCTATACCGGGACCGCAATTGTCTTCTGCCTCTATCATGATGGTGAGTGAACTTTGGAAATACGGATTTGAACCAGGAAAAGGTTTGGGAGCATCTCTGCATGGTATAGTTCATCCCATATGTCCGAGTGAGAACGTGGGCACGTTTGGTCTGGGATTTGAGCCAACAGCTGAAGATCTGAAGAAAATCAGGGGAAGGAAGAAGGAAATATGGTCACTCCCTCGCCCAATGCCACTACTCAGTGAGTCATTCGTTAAGAGCGATGTCGCGAAGCATGTGGGATCTGAAGTTGAATTGGTGGGTGACCTCCAGAACTCTTTTATTGAAGTTGATATGGTTGAAGCAGGAGAAGGTACCAGTATGGCAGATGTGCAATTCATAGGTCCAGCGGTCCGACTCAATAATTGGGAAGTCACTCCTCTCCCCGTCAGGAGGGAGTTTTGGTAGTTTATTTTGTTTTCCTTTCTGTTTATCCGAGTTATTTCAGGGTTGTAATTCGGATTTTAGTTTGTTTATGTTATATTGGTGTCTGTGTTTAAAACCTTCTATCTTTATTTAATGAAATGCAATGTCCCTTTTGTTTTGTGTCTAATATAGTTTGTTTTTCTTTTTACACAGTTCTCTTTATGCTGATTCTAATGACATGACATGCATGCGGACTTTTCAGCCTGGTCTTAAAATCCAAAATAATCCAGATGTAATGGAGCAGGATGAGGAATATGATGAAAAAGAAGCATTAGAAGAAATAAGCAAAGGGTTGGAACAATTTGAAGACAAACCGAATCCTAATTTGAATGAAACTAAGCCAATAAATCTAGGGGATCAAGAAGATGTTAGGGAAACTAAAATCAGTGTACATGTTTTGCCCCAGCTAAAGGATCAAATGATTCAAACGTTAATGGATTATAAGGATGTTTTTGCATGGTCTTATGATGATATGCCTGGTTTAAGCACTGAATTAGTGTCTCACAAATTGCCAACGGATCCCGCATTCCCTCCTGTCAAACAGAAGTTGAGGAAGTTTAAAACAGATGTAAGTATTAAAATCAAAGAGGAAATCATGAAACAACTTGAAGCCAAAGTAATTCGAGTGGCTCGTTATCCCATGTGGTTATCCAATGTTGTTCCCGTGCCAAAGAAAGATGGCAAAATTCGAGTGTGTGTTGATTACCGCGATTTGAACAGGGCAAGTCCAAAAGATGATTTTCCACTGCCCAACATCCATATTTTGCTAGACAACTGTGCTAAACACGAGGTTGCCTCTTTTGTGGATTGCTATGCCGGATATCACCAGATCATTATGGATGATGAAGACGCAGAGAAGACATCTTTTATCACACCATGGGGAACTTATTGTTATCGGGTGATGCCGTTCGGTTTGAAGAATGCTGGAGCAACCTACATGAGAGCCATGACCACTATGTTTCATGACATGATGCATAAGGAGATTGAGGTTTACGTGGATGATGTGATTATTAAGTCAAAAAGTCAGGCTGACCATGTAAAAGACTTGAGAAAGTTCTTTGAAAGACTTCGCAGGTATAACCTCAAACTCAACCCGGCAAAATGTGTATTTGGAGTTCCATCTGGAAAGCTGTTGGGGTTTGTAGTCAGCCGTCGGGGAATTGAATTAGATCCCTCGAAAATCAAAGCCATTCAGGATTTGCCCCCGCCCAAGAATAAAACGGAGGTAATGAGTTTGCTTGGTAGACTGAACTACATTAGCAGGTTTATTGCTCAACTCACAACCACTTGTGAGCCCATATTCAAGTTGCTGAAAAAGAGTGCTGTGGTGAAATGGACTGAAGAATGTCAGGAAGCGTTCGATCGAATCAAAAGATATTTGTCAAATCCGCCCGTGTTGGTACCCCCGGAGCCTGGTAGGCCTTTGATCTTATACTTGTCAGTCATGGACAATTCTTTCGGGTGTGTCCTGGGGCAACATGATGTCACAGGCAAAAAAGAGCAGGCTATTTACTATCTTAGCAAGAAGTTCACCACTTATGAGGCCAGGTATACTCTTCTTGAAAGGACGTGTTGTGCCCTAACTTGGATAGCACAGAAGTTGAAGCACTATCTCTCATCCTATACTACTTATCTCATCTCCCGCATGGATCCTTTGAAGTATATCTTTCAGAAGCCTATGCCGACAGGTCGATTGGCAAAGTGGCAAATTTTGCTTACCGAGTTCGACATCGTATATGTGACTCGAACCGCCATGAAATCCCAAGCTTTGGCAGATCATCTTGCTGAGAATCCCATCGATGAAGAGTACGAGCCATTAAAGACATATTTTCCTGACGAAGAAGTGTCGTGTGTCGATGAAGTCGTTATAGATGTTGATCCAGGTTGGAGGTTATTCTTCGATGGAGCTGTCAATATGAAAGGAGTCGGAATAGGTGCGGTTCTTGTCTCTGAATCGGGACAACATTTCCCGGTAACAGCACAACTTCGATTTTACTGTACTAACAATATGGCAGAGTATGAAGCCTGCATCCTTGGTTTGAGGTTAGCTGTTGACATGGGAGTCCAAGAATTATTGGTGTTGGGAGATTCGGATTTACTCGTCCATCAAATTCAAGGCGATTGGGAGACGCGAGATTTGAAGCTCATCCCGTATCGACAATGTCTGCAGGAGCTATGCCGACGATTTGTGTTAGTAAAATTTAGGCACATTCCAAGGATTCGTAATGAAATTGCTGATGCGTTGGCCACTTTGTCTTCAATGCTCCAGCATCCTGACAAAGCCTACATCGATCCAGTGCATGTACAGAGTCGTGATCAGCATGCTTACTGCAATGTGGTTGAAGAAGAGCTCGATGGAGAACCTTGGTTCTTGGATATCAAGCGGTACATTCAATCAGGAGAATACCCAACATATGCCACCAACGATCAAAAGAGGACTCTTAGGCGTTTGGCTAGTGGATTTTTCTCGAGCGGGGGAATTTTGTATAAGAGGACCCCAGATCTGGGACTTCTAAGGTGTGTAGATGCAAAAGAAGCCTCGGCAATCATGGTTGAAATACACTCTGGAGTATGCGGGTCGCATATGAACGGTCACGTCTTGTCAAAGAAGATTCTTCGAGCAGGTTATTACTGGCTTACTATGGAGAGAGATTCTATTCAGTTTGTTCGAAAGTGTCATCAATGTCAGGTGCACGGCGATCTAATACATTCTCCTCCTGTTGAATTGCATGCAATGGCCGCTCCATGGCCGTTCGTAGCTTGGGGAATGGATGTGATTGGACCGATTGAGCCGAAGGCATCAAATGGACATAGATTCATTTTGGTAGCCATTGACTACTTCACAAAGTGGGTGGAAGCAGTAACTTTCAAGTCGGTAACAAAGAAGGTTGTGGTAGATTTTGTTCATGCCAATATCATTTGTAGATTTGGAATTCCTAAGATGATTATTACAGACAATGCTGCCAATCTTAATAGTCATTTGATGCAAGAAGTGTGTCAACAGTTTAAGATTGCACATCGAAATTCTACTCCATATCGCCCAAAGGCCAATGGTGCTGTAGAAGCCGCCAATAAAAATATAAAAAAGATACTGCGAAAAATGGTACAAGGTTCTAGACAGTGGCATGAAAAGTTGCCGTTTGCATTGCTAGGTTATCGCACCACTGTTCGCACTTCAACAGGGGCAACTCCATATTTATTAGTGTATGGGACAGAAGCAGTCATCCCTGCAGAAGTTGAAATCCCTTCTCTTCGGGTCATTGTAGAAGCAGAGATCGATGACGACGAATGGGTAAAAGCCCGACTGGAACATTTGAGTTTGATCGAGGAAAAAAGGCTAACGTCCGTGTGTCATGGCCAGTTGTATCAAAAGAGGATGGCTCGTGCGTATAACAAAAAGGTCCGTCCCAGGAATTTTGAAGTTGGTCAGTTGGTATTAAGACGTATCCTTCCTCACCAGGTTGAAGCGAAGGGCAAGTTCTCCCCTAACTGGCAAGGTCCCTTCGTTGTGAAGAAAGTGTTACCCAATGGAGCCTTATATTTGACAGATATTGAAGGCAAAATGGCAGAAATGGCTATCAATACTGATGCGGTCAAAAGATACTACGTATGATATTTGGTCCTTTGTTTGATTTTATTGCATGTTTAGTACTTGCATTTTCGAAGATTGATATGACGAAGGCATTTTATTCTTCTGTCCAAACATTGTGTCATCCTTTGTTTACCCTTTTGAGCCTCGTTTATTTTTCTTTCATATCCCTCTTTTGGAATCAAAATAGAGTCAAAGATAAATGTCAAGAAAATGAGAATAAAAGAATGAGTTCGAAAAAAAAAAATAAAAAAAAATATTTAAAATAAAAAAAATCAAATCAAAACAAAGAACAAGCTGATGGAACTACGTGCGACCTGATTCTCCTCTCTTGGGAGTGAGATACGTAGGCTGCCCTATTTCGGGCTCGGTCCAACCAAATAAATATTTAAGATTCACCCAGTCAACAAAACTGGGGCATGAGTTAATGCATTGTTTGAGTCGATTCCAAAAGTTGTAAGTCCCACCCCCACTTCAAGTATCGTTTGAGCCTCTTACCATCTTTTCTAACCTTGACCAAAAGCCAAGTTACAACCAAAGAAAGTCCTTCAGATCAATTTTTGATAGTGTTAAGGCTAAGCATGCAATGGATATGACGATACATTGCGAAGTACCGCTTATCTCCCTCAGCATAAGAAATCATGAAAGAAATACAAAAATAAGAGAATCTTATTGGTGAAAACCTTTGCAGGCACCATAAGGCGATGGTGAGTTGTGAGAAAATGAAAATGAGAGAGTCTTATTGGTGAAAACCTTTGCAGGCACCATAAGGCGATGGTGAGTTGAGAGAAATACAAAAATGAGAGAGTCTTATTGGTGAAAACCCTCACGGGCACCGTAAGGCGAGGGAGGGTTCAAGAGAAAAGTGAAAAGTGAAAAGAAAGAGATTTGTTGGCGAATGTCTTTTTAGATGTCGTCAGTCGAATGTGATGTATGAGTCCACTAGATTTGAAGAAGCGGCTCAACGGCAAAGGCACAAACTCGACAACAAATGGGGAGTTTTGGATAGGAAGATCAGGCAGCTCAATCCTAAATGCATGTCATACTCATTGGAGTTGGTTGTCGTATTCAGATAAGTTTTCTTCTTGAATATGGGACATTTCCCTCTTTCTTTCATTTACATATTCATGCTTTTTGTTTTTTTTATGTCATTTATCAAAATAAAAGTCACCATCATTTCTTTACATTTTAAGTCAAGTCTGTGTCAAAACAAGCAAGAAAGGATTTCAAAATTTACTACCAGTCTTTCCAATTATATGAGGAAAAGCCAAGGAACAACACAGAAAAGAAATATGATCGTAATTCAACACGAAGCAAAGGAAGTCTATCAACCGACAGGCTATTGGATTCGTAGAAGCATTTCGGATTTGGGAAAAGAGTGCACCTCAGGGGCATGGTAAAAATGGAAACCCATTGTTTGAGTCAGAACTCATTTCCCTCAATCTGGATCCAGGTCAATGATGCGGCAAGACACGACAAGTGTTAGCAATTTGGAACAAAGATGAAAGGAACGAGTGTTGGGCAGATACCTGAAAAGCCAAGATCTGCAAGCCACCACTAAGTTTTTAAATGACAAATTTTTCTTTGATTGAAACAGGGGCAAATTTGTTTCACTTGATTCAGTTACCATTGGAAATACATATCCAGGGATTTTTACTTACTGTTCAGGACCCTCCTGAAAAATGGGATTTTACTTTCTGTTCAGGACCCTCCTGAAAAATGGGATTTTACTTTATGTTCAGGACCCTCCTGAAAAATGGGACTTTACTTTCTGTTCAGGACCCTCCTGAAAAATGGGACTTTACTTTCTGTTCAGGACCCTCCTGAAAAATGGGACTTTACTTTCTGTTCAGGACCCTCCTGAAAAATGGGACTTTACTTTCTGTCCAGGACCCTCCTGAAAAATGGGACTTTACTTTCTGTCCAGGACCCTCCTGAAAAATGGGACTTTACTTTCTGTTCAGGACCCTCCTGAAAAATGGGACTTTACTTTCTGTTCAGGACCCTCCTGAAAAATGGGATTTTATTTTCTGTCCAGGACCCTCCTGAAAAATGGGACTTTACTTTATGTTCAGGACCCTCCTGAAAAATGGGACTTTACTTTCTGTTCAGGACCCTCCTGAAAAATGGGACTTTACTTTATGTTCAGGACCCTCCTGAAAAATGGGATTTTATTTTCTGTCCAGGACCCTCCTGAAAAGTGGGACTTTACTTTATGTTCAGGACCCTCCTGAAAAATGGGACTTTACTTTCTGTTCAGGACCCTCCTGAAAAATGGGACTTTACTTTATGTTCAGGACCCTCCTGAAAAATGGGATTTTATTTTCTGTCGAGGACCCTCCTGAAAAATGGGACTTTACTTTCTGTTCAGGACCCTCCTGAAAAATGAGATTTTATTTTATGTTCAGGACCCTCCTGAAAAATGGGACTTTACTTTATGTTCAGGACCCTCCTGAAAAATGGGATTCTACTTTCTGTTCAGGACCCTCCTAAAAAAGGGGATTTTACTTTATGTTCAGGACCCTCCTGGAAAATGGAACAACGCTTTCAAAAATGAAATACTAATTATTTATAATTCTTGTTTGGGATAATTTTCGTTCTAGTTTTAATTTTGAGTTTCAGGAGCCCGCCTGAAGAACAGGGTAATGAAATAGCAAGTTAGGAGCCCGCCTGGAGAATAGGGTGAAGAAACAAAAGAGTCAAGCAACAAAGTAAAGCAATTGAAGGCCAAGCAACAAGATGAAAGAAATTCCAAGTCACGAGCCCGCCTGAAGAATAGGGTGATGAAAGTCGAGTCAAGAACCAACAGAAGCTGTATAGATAGGATTTTTGTAATTTCATTTATGTTTTTACTTGTAATTTTCATTTTGATGTAATAACAGAGCCGCGGACCGGAACCTCGACGGAACCTCACTCGACTCTCCAACTCGGTATAGTCCACCTCTTCCAATCCTTTGAAATACCCGTGACATGATTCTCTCGTAACTTGGGTAGGTAGGATGTCTTAAGTCAAGACCCGGTTGTCGTTCTCCTGTTTCTTTCTTTGAATAATGGTCGGGACAAAATTCTATCTCGCTGTCTACTTCTTTGCCTGAAAACACTTCATGTTTACATTCAAAGGGGGCATGATGTAGACACCTAATTTCGTCCCTCCGCAATATCATTTTTACCCATTTTTTACCTTATCCTACCGTGTACCCTCAATCATGTAATTATCCCTCCACAAATGACAAAAATCAAAACCAACTCTAAACAAATCTTATCCCAAAATCCCCACATAATCCCAATTGATAACAAATTAACAACCTTCCCAATTAAAAGTGGACACCTAACCCTTATCCCTCCAATTAAAAAACAACACCCACCTACCCTACCTCACCACTACCTACCCTCACAATATATTCCCACATACTCTCAAAAAAGGGGGAGGATGATCTTCTTGAAAAAAAAGGATGAGGACTCTCTCTCTCTAACTCTATTCTCTCTCTCTTTCCATCTCTCTAGACTCTCACTCTCTCCCTTCATAGATCTCGCCGGCGCCGGTACCGGCGCCACTCCCTCTCTCCGTCAATGATCACTCCCTCTCTACTCTCTCTCCCTAAAACTAAAAAAAAAAGAGAAAAATCCGGCCAGCGGTCAGATCCGGCCGACTCGCCACAGCTGCCGTCCGCCAAACCTCCCTCCGTTCGCCGGCGAAACAACCGACTGCCTCCCACCGTCTGACCGACGCCTCTCTCTCTCGGTCCACGCTTCTCTCCGACGAAAACTCCGTTCTCAGCGTCATTTAGCCGCCAATCCGAACCGATCTCCCAACCTTAGATCCGACCACAGCGACGACGGCATCGACGCCGGCGCCGCCGTCTCTCCGTCACCGGAACTCCCCGGAGCCTGATCTACGTTGGGTTTTGGTTTTCTGTTGTTTGTTGGTTAATCTTGGTTTCGTTTATTTCGTGGATTCGTCGTCGATAGTGGATCTCGATTCGTCTTTATCGAATTGTGTTGTCGTTCTCGGTTGCGGGTGTCGTATAGTAAAGTTTTTTTTTGTTATTCGCGGGTTTTGGAGCTGTCCGATTATTATTTTAATACCGAGTTTGGTTGGTTCGTTGTGAGGATCTCCGATCGAGTATTTTGGTCTTCGGATTTCCTTATTATCGACACAGCGTGCTATCGAGGTCCATTTCTTAACTCGTCTTCTATATATATATATATGTGTGTGTGTGTGTAGTTGTTTGGTTTTGATTAGTTGTGATTGCGAGTGGTGATTATGGTTTTGTTGGATTCTTGTTTATGTTGATGTTATGATTGTGATGCTTGGTTGTTGGTTTTGGTAGATTAAGGCATAAACTTGATCATGTTCTAATGGGTGAATAGAAAGAAAGTCGGGGGATGAAATTGAAAAATTGACAAAAGGATAGATTCGGTTAATATTTGATATATTGTTGGTATGAATCAATGATGGAATTATGTATTTAGTCGAGAATGCCTAGCCAAACGTAGGCCGGGTAGGCAAATTTAGGAATAACAATTCGTTGGAGTGTTTTGAATATGTGCTTGAATGATACTTTCTACTTTATTGCACGAAAAGTTTAAATTGTACTCATTTGGCCGGGGAATGCCCCGAAGGATTTGTATTGATTTATCCGGGGAATGCCCCGAAGTACCTTGTACCCGGAGGACGTCCATGATGAAGGCCCGAGGCATCGGGTAAAGCATTAGCTTAGGATTAGCGTAGGTTTATTTTCAGTCCCTTTCTATTTCGGGTTGTAATAATTGGACTGGATTTACATTTCAGTTTGTTTTTTGTTTTGTTTAATTATTTTGGCGTGCTTTTTCTGTAGTTTATACACTTCATAATGCCAAAATAGTCGATACACTCCACCAAGCGACCGTGGTCGAACCACGGGATCGAGGGGTGCCTAACACCTTCCCCTCGGTCAACAGAATTCCTTAGCCGGAATCTCTGTGCGCAAACCGGTTTAAGAGTCAATTGGTTTCGAAAAAAGGATTTTCCAAAGGTGACTTGGCACACCGGATTATGTCAAGTGGCGACTCTGAATAAAAATGCAAATAATCCTTTTCCGAAACAAAATTTTATTTCTTGTCACTTAAATAATAAAACCCTTTCAAACTTTAAAAATATTCCATGTTTTTTGGAGTACGCGTAGAAAAAGGGGTGTGACAGTAGTGACTTTATATTTTAAATACACGCCCTATTTTTATTTTTATTTTTTGCATTTTACAGTTGTTATCTGATCATGTTCTTTTCTTTATAAATTTATTGGTATGTTGGGTTCTGCCGATTAATATAAACTATAAACCTATATTGATTTTTTTTTCGTGAGATTGCTAGCAATTGCTACTGCATTTTAAGTTCGCTACTTAACCAAAAAGAAAACAAGTTTATTTTAGTAATTGTGTATTTGAATTTGCTTCTACTTGTACTTTGTGTAGACTTTTTTGCATGAAGGCAGTGTAGATATATGAACATATGAAAATAAGAAGAGAAGGTGAAAAAAACAAAAGAAGATTTTTCTTATCGGTTAAATTAATAAATCAAATCGTTGAGATCAAAAATTGATAAATCGAAAAACGATGATAAACATCTTAACATACACCTGATAAAATGTTTCTCTTTTGGCTCAAATTCTAATAAAAACTTTTAGGCATGTTATTAAATATCTATTACATAGAAATATAGAGTGACCATTTAAAATATCTCAGCATCTTTACTCATTATTTATAGTCTAGATAACTTACCTATTTAGTTTTAAAATCACAATCTTGTTGGGTTCAATTGGTATGAATGGAAAATGGAGGGACACAACCTTTGAGGAAAAGACATATTATTTTGGAAAAGGAGTAACTGTTCAGAAAAAGACACAATGTTTTGAATGAACAGACATGACTCTTCCAAAGGATACACCTTTTCGGATGAATCATTGCCACTTTTCGAAAAGGATACTTGATGTCTATATAAATCTGCATTTGTCCACAGGTTTAGGTACAAAAAATTTTCTGCAATAAAACTCTTCTTGTTTTCTGAAAATATACTCTGTGTGATCATCTAATCATTGAGTGAGTTCGAAAATAATCTGATCGTTTGAGGTACCACTACAGTCGGATTGTTAGGCCATTTTATCCTGGGAGGAAAATTTCGCAACCTCGGGTACTTGAGGGGAATTATTTTCTTAAGGACACTTTGTGAAATAGAAGGACTTGGCCTTTTTTGTTTCATGTAAATTTTTGGAAAAAAAAAAACACTTCTTTGAAAGGTTTTTTTCGATGTTGTGTTGAGGGTGTTATATAACTTCATATGTCACACCTCTTTTTCAGCAACTCCGAAAGATTAATTTTTAAGTTTCAAAAGGGTTTTTATTAAGTGACAAAAAATTAAAAAAAAATTCGAAAAGGACAATTTATATTTAAACTCAGAGTCGCCACTTAGCATAAATCGGGTGTGTCAAGTCACCTATGGACATCCTTTTTCAAAACGATTTTGACTCTGTAAAACTGATTTGCGAGCAGAGATTCCGACTAAGGAATTCTGTTGATCGAGGGGAAGGTGTTAGGCACCCCTTGATCCCGTGGTTAGACCACGGTCGCTTGATGGAGCATATCGGCTAATTTGACACTACGAATGTATAAACCACACAAAGCACACAAAACAATCAATCAAGCAAAACAAAATAAAATAATCCAAAATTTAGTGTTCGGTCCAATTATACAGTCCCGAAATAAAAAGATACAGAAATATAAACCTACTCTATTCTAGGATAATCCTAACTACGCTCCATTGCTTTCTCCACCCGACGTTCCGGGCCTTGATCGTGCACCGTCTTTAAGTACATGATACTTCGGGGCATTCCCCGGATAAATCAATACAAATTCCTCGGGGCATTCCCCGGCCAAATGAATACACTTGAATCCAATGCGATAAACTAGAAAGAAATATTCACACGCACATTCAAACATTCAACCAAAACACAAGTTCTAAATTTGCCTGCCCGAACCTACATTTGCCTATCCATTTCAACATATCATAATTCTATCACGTTCCAACAATCCTTATGCTCATTCCGAATTGAATGAGACAACACTAAACCAAAGTTAATCTAAATTCACCCATTTTACCAATTTCTCAATTCCGCCTCAAATTCCTTTTTAATGCTAAATTTCCACAATTCATGATTTCTATTTCAACAATCCACAATCACTTTTCAATGAAATTAAGCAAACAAATCAATATCAAAGTAGCAATTCATCACCAATCCAAATCAAACAACACACGAGATTCCATTCAATGCACCATATTCCATCAACAATGAAATAAAAAGAGGAAAAGAGTAGAAATGGACCTCAACGATGATTTTATTCCAAATATAAGTCAATCGAGAAGACGAATCCGCGTGCCAAAAAACCTCGATTCGAACCTCAACAACGAACCAATAGGAAATTCACAACTCGGCTGACCAACCCAAAATATAGCAAACCCCAAAACAATTTCGCACCAATGAGACCGAGATAGAAAATGAACGTTCGGAACCTCGATGCTACTGACCCGTTAGTACCCTCGCTGTTTTCCTCAGTTACAGGTGATGGAGATGGATTGAACTCACTGATTTACTTGTTTTCTGGCAGATACCGGCCATTTTCTGGCGAATATCACTGGAGTCAGACCTCAACAGATTGGTTCAGTCGATTTGGGATTGATTTTGCTAATTCCGGCGAGTTCTCGCCAATTTCAATGGGTTACCCAACCAAGTTTTCACTATTTTTTGGGGAAGAGAAGGTTTTCGGAACAGTGACGCGATGGGGACTGTTGTTTCTCTCCTCTCTCTCTCCTGCATCTCAGTTTCTCCAACCAGCTCTCTCCGATCGATTATGCGTCTCCCCGAAGAAGAAAACCAGAAATGGATCCCGTTTCTCCCCCTCAATCTTCTCTCTAGATCTACTCTATTTTTTGTGTGTTGTGTGCTTATTCGGTGAAGGAGTGTGTTCTTTGGAGATGAAAATGATGGAGTCCCCTTGTTGTGGAGAAGATGATTGTGTATCCCCCCTATGCGTGCACTGTGTGTGTATATATGTATTCTGAAAAATGAATCCTGTCCAATTTGTTAGTGGTGAGCCCCTTTTATTTTATTCTTTTCGTGAGTTGGTTAAGAAAAATAAATACAATGTGAGGGGGTAGTGGTGAGGTGGGGTAGGGTAGCTAGGTGTCTGCTTTTAATTGGGAAGGTTGTTAATTTGTTATCAATTGGAATTATGTGGGAATTTTGGGATAAGATTTGTTTAGAGTTGGTTTTGATTTTTGTCATTTGTGGAGGGATAATTACATGGTTGAGGGTACACGATAGGATAAGGTAAAAATGAGTAAAAGTGATATCGGGGTGGGATAAAATAAGGTGTCTACAGCATGCCCCCTTTGAATGTAAACACGAAGTGTTTTCAGACAAAGAAGTAGACAACGAGACAGAATTTTGTCCCGACCATTATTCAAAGAGAATGAAACAAAAGGGAGGAGGGAAACTGAGTCTACACTTAGGACATCCTACCTACCCAAGTTACGAAGGAATCAAGTGATAGGTATCTCAAAGGATTGGAAGGACATGGACTATACCGAGTTGGAGAGTCGAGTGAGGTCCCATCGAGGTTCCAGTCCGCGGCTCTGTCATTACAGCAAAAATGAAAATTACAAGTTAAAAATATAAATGAAATTACAAAAATCCTATCTATGCAGC
Source organism: Capsicum pubescens (assembly GCA_030864215.1). Lineage (NCBI taxonomy): Eukaryota > Viridiplantae > Streptophyta > Magnoliopsida > Solanales > Solanaceae > Capsicum > Capsicum pubescens. Next base: position 5,116,629 of record CM061548.1, on the reverse strand, counting down.
TTCTGTTGGACTCTTGACTCGCTACGTCATCACCCTATTCTTCAGGAGGGCTCCTGACTTGCAATATCTTCAACTTGTTGTTTGGCTTTCAATTGTTTCAGCTCGTTGCCTAACTTTCCATTTATTCGCCCTGTGCTATGGGTGGGCTGTTGACTTGACATTTCATCACCCTGTTCTTCAGGCGGGCTCCTGACTTGCAATTTCCTCACCCTATTCTTCAGGCGGGCTCCTGACTTGCTATTTTTCAATCTGTTAACTTTCAACTTTTCACCTTGTTGCTTTGTTTTCAACTTCTTCACCTTGTTGCTTGACTTTTCATTTCTTCACTTTGTTGCCTGACTTTTCATTTATTCACCATGTTTTTCAGGGTGGGTTCCCAGACCGAGCATGATTTTGTTCAAAAATCGATTCAGATGCCCCAGGCTGATTGGGGAGCGGCCTAGTTTGGGTCATTTTTTAGAACGAGATGGTTTGGGTGGTCAAACGGGTGAAATGGCGCGAATGGCCAATTTTTGGGCCAAATCGGTGTGTTATAACCTACAATTTTTGGAGTAAACTCGGGGGCTGATCGTGATTTTGGATGAAAATCAATCGGCCTGCCCCAGGAGGCTGGAAAGCGGCCTAGTGTTGACCACTTTTTAGAACGGGGCAGTTTGTCGGGTCAAATGGGCAAAACGACGCGAACTGATCGCTTTTGGGCCAAATCAATGTGCTATAGCCCACAGGCGGGATGGGCCCGGGGGTAGGGTGTGATTTTGGCCAAAAATTAATCAGGCTATCCTAGGCAGGCTGGGAAGTGGCCTAGTATAGGCCATTTTTTAGAACAGTGCAGTTTGGGTGGTCAAATCGGCGAAACAGCGCAAACGGGCCATTTTTATGCTAAATCGGTGTGCTATAGCCCATGGTTTTCTGGGTGGGCCCGAGGGCCGAGCGTGATTTAAGTCAAAAATCGAGAGCGCTGCCCAGGTAGGTTGGGGAGCAGCCTAGTATTAGCCATTTTATAGAACGGGGCGATTTGGGTGGTCAAACGAGTGAAACGACACAATTGGGTTATTTTCGAGCCAAATCGATATGCTATAGTCCACGGTTTTGGGGGTGACCCTTCAGACCGATTGTGATATTGCTAAATAATTGAGCGGGCTGCCCCAGGCAGGCTGAAAAACAACCAAATGTAGGCTATTTTAAGAATGGGGCGGTTTGGGTGGTCAAATGAGCGAAAAGGCACGAACGAGCCATTTTCAATCCAAATCGGTGTGCTATAGTCCACGATTTTTGGAGAGGTCCCAAGACCGGGCATAATTTATGTCAAAAATTGATGAAGCTGCCCTAGGCAAGTTGGGGAGCGACCTAGTATGGGCCATTTTTAGCACAGTACGATTTGGGTGGTTAAACGGGTGAAACGATGTGAACGGGCCATTTTTGGGCCAAATCGATGTGCTATACAATTTTTGGGGCGAGCTTGGAGGTCGAGCGTGATTTTGGCCAAAAATCGATTGAGATGCCCCTAACAGGCTTAGGAGCGGCCTAGTGTTGGCCATTTTTTAGAATGGGGCGGTTTGGGTGGTCAAATGAGTGAAACAACACGAACGGGATGTTTTTGGGATAATCGGTGTGCCATATCCTACGGTTTTTAGGGTGGGCCCAGGGGTCGGGCGTGATTTTGGCCTAAAATTGATCGGGTTGCCCCAGGCAGGCTGGGGAGCGGCTTAGTGTGGGCTATTTTTTAGAACAGGGTGATTTGGATGGTCAAATGGGTGAAATGGCATGAACAAACAAATTTCGAGCAAAATTGATGTGCCATAGCCCACAGTTTTTAGGGTAGGCTCGGGAGTCGGGCATGATTTTGGCCAAAAATTAACCGAGCTAGCCCAGGCATGCTGGGGAGAGGCCTAGTGTGGGCCATTTTTTAGAATTGAGCGGTTTGGGTGGTCAAATGGGTGAAATTATGCGAACGAGCCATTTTAGGACATCGGTGTTCTATAGCCCATAATTTTTGGGGTGGGCCTAGGATCCAAGTGCGATTTTTGCTAAAAATCGACCGGATTACTCCACACGGGCTGGGGAGCGGCCTAGTGCTGTTCATTTTTTAGAATGAGGTGGTTTGGGTGGTCAAATGGGTAAAACTGTGCGAATGAGCCATTTTCAGGCTAAATCAACGTGCTATAGCCAACGGTTTTCTGGGTGGGCCTGAAGGACGGGCGGGCTGCCCTAAGCAGGCTTGGGAGTGTCCTAGTGTTGGCCATTTATATGAACGGGGCGGTTTGGGTAGTTAAACAAGCAAAACGACCCGAATGGGTCATTTTCGGGCCAAATTGGTGTGCTATAGCCCACAATTTTGAGGGTTGGCTCGGGGTCCGGGTGTTATTTTGTTCGAGAATTGACCAAGCGGCAGGCTTGGGAAGGGCCTTGTATGGGCTATTTTTAAGAACGAGCCATTTTTGGGCCAAATCGGTGTGTTATTATAGCCCACAATTTTTGTGGTAGGCCCGGGGACCGGGTATTATTTTGTCTGAATATCAATCAGGCAGCCCCAGGTAGGCTGGAGAACGACCAAGTGTGGGGCATTTTTTAAAACGGGGTGATTTTGGTGGTCAAAAGGAGGAAATGGCGCAAACAAGCTATTTTCGGGCCAAATCAATGTGCTATAGCCCACAATTTTCAGGGTGGGCCTGGGGGCTGTGCGTTATTTTAGCCGAAAATCAATCGAGCTACCCCAGGAAGGCTGGGGAGCAGCCTAGTATTGGCTATTTTTTAGAGCGGGGAATTTTGGGTGGTCAAACGGGCAAAACAACGTGAACTAGCCATTTTTAGGCTAAATCGGTGTGCTATAGCCCACAGTTTTTTGGGTGGTCCCGAGGACCGAGCGTGTTTTGTATGAAATTCGGTCGGGCTGCCCAGGCAGGCTGGGTAGCGGCTTAGGGTGTGCTATTTTTTAGAACGGGGTGGTTTGGGTTGTCAAACAGGCAAAATTGCGCGAATGGGCCATTTTCAGGCAAAATCGGTGTGCTATAATGGCTTATGATTTTTGAGGTGGACTCGGGGCCCAGGCGTAATTTTGGATGAAAATCGACTAGGCTGCCCCAGGCAGGCTTGAGAGTGGCCGAGTTTATGCCATTTTTAAAAACGGGGCAGTTTGGGTGGTCAAACGGGCAAAACAGCGCAAACGGGTTATTTTTGGGCTAAATCTGTGCGCTATATCCTAAGATTTTCGAGGTGGGCCCGGGGCTGAGCGTGATTTCGGATGAAAATCAATCGACCTTCCCTAGGTAGGCTGGGGAGCGGCATAGTATGGGCAATTTTTTAGAACGGGGCGGTTTGGGTAGTTGAACGGGTGAAACAACGCGAATTGGCCATTATGGCTGAAAATTGACTGAGCTTCCCCATGCAGGCTGGGGAGCGACCTAGTGTGGGCTATTTTTTAGAATGGGGCATTTTGGGTGGTTAAATGGGCAAAACAGTGTGATCAGACCATTTTTGGGAAAAATCGGTGTGCTATAGCCAACGATTTTTGGGGTAGGCTCGTAGGCGTGGTGTGATTTTTGTCGAAATCGATCGAGCTCTCAGGAAGGCTGGGGAACAACCTATTGTGGGTCATTTTTTAGAATGGGGCGATTTGAGCAGTTAAACGGGTGAAATGATGTGAACGTGCCATTTTAAGGCCAAATTGGTGTGCTACAATAGCCCACGATTATCGAGGTGGACCTGAGTGTAATTTTGGCCAGAAATTGATTGGGTCACCCCAGGTAGGCGGGAGAGCGGCCTATTGTGGGCCATTTTTTAGAACGGGATAGTTTGGGTGGTCAAACGGGTGAAACGACATTAACAGACAATTTTTGGGCTAAATCGATATGTTATAGCCCACGATTTTCAAGGTGATCCTAGGGGTCGGGCGTTATTTTGGCAAAAAATTAACTGGGCTGCCCCAGGCAGGCTAGGGAGAGGCCTAGTGTGGGCCATTTTTAAGAACGGGGCAGTTTAGGTGGTCAAACAGGCGAAACGACTCGAGCGGGCTATTTTCAGACCAAATTTGTATGCTATATAGCCCACGGTTTTTGGGGTGGGACCGGGGGCTGGGAGTTATTTTGGTTGAAAATTGACTGGGTGCCTTAGGCAGGCTGGAGAGCGACGTAGTGTTGGCAATTTTTAAGAACGGGGCGATTTGGGTGGTCAAACGGGCAAAACAACGCGAATGGGCCACTTTTGGGCTAAATCAATGTTGTATAGCCCACAGTTTTTGTGGTGGGCTCGGGGTCCAGGAATGACTTTGGCCAAAATTGTCTAGGCTTCCCCAGGCAGGTTGGGCAACGGCCTAGTATGGGGCATTTTTAGAACGGGGCATTTTGGGTAGTCAAACGGGAAAAACGGTGTGAACGGGCCATTTTTGGGCTAAATCGGTGTTCTATAGACTATAACCAACGATTTTTTGAGTGGGCCCGGGGTCCGAATGCTATTTTGACTAAAATTTAACCGAACTACCCTAGGCAGGCTGAGGAGCGGGCTAGAGTGGGCTATTTTTTAGAACGAGGCAGTTTGGGTGGTCAAACGGGTGAAACTGCGCGAATGGGTCATTTTCAGGCTAAATTGGTGTGTTATAGCCCATGGTTTTCAGGGTAGGTTTTAGGTCGGATGTGATTTAGGCCTAAAATCGATTGGGCTGCCCCAGGCAGGTTGGGGAACGACCTAGTGTTAGCCAGTTTTGAGAACAGGGCGGTTTGGGTGGTCAAACGGGCAAAACGATGCGAACGAGCTATTTTTGGGCCAAATTGGTGTGCTATAGCCCATGGTTTTTGGGGTGGGCCAGAGCGTTATTTTGGCCAAAAATTGATCGGGCTTCCCCAGGCAGGCTAGGAAGTGATCTAGTGTGGGTCATTTTTTTTAAAAAGGGTGGTTTAGGTGGTCAAATTGGCAAAAAGGCGCGAAAGGGTCATTTTTGGGCCAAATCGGCATACTATAGCTCTCGATTGTTTAGCTGGGCCCAAGGTCGGGCGTAAGTTTTATCAAAAAATCAATCGGGCCATGCCAGACAGGCTTAGTAATGGCTGTTTTTTTAGAACAGGGCGATTTGGGTGGTCAAATGGGTCGCTTTCGGACCAAATCGAGATATTACAACATACGGTTTTTGGGGTGGGCCCTGGGGCTGAGCATGATTTTGGCCAAAAATTGGTCAGGCTGCCCCAGGCAGGCTGAGGAACGGACTAGTAAGGATTATTTTTAAGAATGAGGCGGTTAGGGTTGTCAAATGGGCGAAAAGGCGCGAACGGGCCATTTTGGGGCCAAATCGGTGTGTTAAAGCCCATGTTTTTTGGGGTGGGCTCAAGAGTCGATTGTAATTTTAGCAAAAAATTAATCAGGCTAGACCAGGTAGGTCAGAGAGAGGCCTAGTGATTATTGAGAATAGTGTATTTTGGGTTGTTAAATGGGTGAAAAAACGTGAACAGGCGATTTTCGGGCCAAATCGGTGAGCTATAGCCTAAAGTTTTTGGGGTGGGCCCAAGGGATGAGCGTGATTTTCACCAAAAATTTTCCGAGCTTCCTCAGGCAGGTTGGGGAATGGTCTAGTGTGGGCCATTTTTTAGAACAGGGTAGTTTGGGTGGTCAAACAGGCGAAACGGCATAAACGGACGATTTTTAAGCCAAATCAATTCGCTATAGCCCACGGGTTTTGGAGCGGTCCTAGGGGTCGAGCAAGATTTCTGAAAAAATCAATCGTGTTGTCCTAAGAAGGCTGGGGACTAGCCTAGTGTGGTCCATTTTTAAGAACGGGGCAGTTTTGGTGGTCAAACGGTCAAAACGACATGAACGAGCTATTTTTGGGCTAAATCGGTGTGCTATAGCCCACAATTTTTTAGGTGGCCCCGGGGGCCAAGCACTATTTGGTTACTAGGGTGGGCTCGGGGGCCAGGCGTGTGTTTTGCCAAAATATTGGCCAGGCTTCCCCAGGTAGGCTGAGGAGCAGCCTAGTGTGGGCCTTTGGGGTGGGCGGGATCGTTTGGTGGTCAAACGAGCGAAACAGCGCGAACGGGCCATTTTTGGACCAAATTGGTGTACTATAGCCCACAATTTCTGGGGTTGGCTTGGGGGTCGGGTGTTTTTTTGGTTGAAAACCGATCCGGCTATCCCTGGCAGGTTGGGGAGCATCCTAATATGGGCCTTTGGGATGGGCGAGTCTGTTTGGGTGGTCAAACGAAAGAAATGTCACAAACGAGCAACTTTCAAGCTAAATTGGTGTGTTATAGCCTACGGTTTCTGGGGTGGGCCTAAGGGCTGACCGTGTTTTTGGCCAAAAATTGACTCGGCAGCTTCAGGCAGGTTGGGGAGCCTTTGGGTTGGGCGGGTCTGTTTGGGTGGTCAAACAGGCAAAATAGATCGAACGGTCCATTTTTGGGCAAAATCGATGTGTTATAGCCTACGATTTTTGGGGTGGTCCTGGGCCTGGGAGTGTTTTTGGCCAAAAATTGATTGGGCTTCCCCAAGCAAGCTGGGGAGTGACCTAGTGTGGGCTTTTAGGGTGGGTGGGGTTGTTTGGATTGACAAACAAGCAAAATATCGTGAACAAGCCATTTTCTGACCAAATTGGTGTCCTATAGCCCATGATTTTTGGGGTTGGCTTGGGGGCCGAGCATGTTTAAAGCAAAAAATCAATCGAGATGCCCCAGGCAGGCCGGGAAGAGGCCTAGTGTAGGCCTCTAGGGTTGGACCGTTTGGGTGGTTAAATGGGCAAAACGATGTGAACGGGTTATTTTCGGGTCAAATCGGTGTGCTATAGCAAACGATTTCTGGGGTGGGCCAGGGTTTGGGCATATTTTTATTCAAAAATCGAAGAATTTCCCCAGGAAGGCTGGGGCAGCCTAGTGTGGGACTTTGGGTGGGCGAGGCTATTTGGGTGGTCAATAAAGCGAAACAGCGCGAACAGGCTAGTTTAGGGCAAAATCGATGTGCTATAGCGCACGATTTCTGACAAGCAGCTTAGTGTAGGCCATTTTTGAGAATGGGGAGGTTTGGGTGGTCAAATGGGCAAAATAACACGAACGGGCCAGTTTTGGGCTAAATCGATGTGATATAGCCCACGGTTTTTGGGGTGGGCTCGAGGGTCGGACGTGGTTTTGGCCAAAAATCGATTGGGATACCTCAAGTATTGTGGGGATCAGCCTACTGTGGACCATTTCTTAGAACGGGGTGATTTTGGTGGTAAAATGGGTGAAACAATGCGAACGGGCTATTTTGGTCGAAAATTGACCAGGCTTTCCTAGGCAGGCTAGGGAACGACCTAGTTTGGGCCATTTTTTAGAATTGTGCGGCTTGAGGGTTCAAACGGGGGAAACGATGTGAACGAGCTATTTTGGGGACAAATCGATGTGCTATAGCCCACGGTTTTTGTTGTGGGACTGGGGGTCAAGCGTGATTTTGGTTGAAAATTGACTGGGCTGCCCACGACATGCTGAGGAACGGCCTAATATGGGGCATTTATTAGAACAGGGCAGTTTTTGTGATCAAACGGGTAAAACAGCGTGAACGGTCCATTTTTGGGTCAAATCAGTGTGCTTTAGTCACAGTTTTGGGGTGGGCTCGGGGGCCTAGCGTGATTTTGGTCAAAAATTGACCGGGCTGTCCCAGGCATGCAGGGGAGCATCCTAGTGTAGGTCATTTTTTAGAACGGGGCGGTTTGTGTGGTCAAAGGAGCGACATGGAGTGAACGGGCCATTTTTAGGCCAAATCGGTGTGCTATAGCCCACGATTTTTGGGCTAAGCCCGGGGCCCGTGCTTGATTTTGGCCAAAAATCATTTGAGCTGCCCCTGGCAGGTTGGGAAGTGGCTTAGTGTAGGGCATTTTTTTGAACAGGGCGGTTTGGGTGGTCAAACGGGGGAAATAACGCGAACGGGCTGTTTTTGGGCCAAATCGATGTGCAATAGCCCACAGTTTTTATAGTGGGCCTAGGGTCCAGATGTGATTTTGGCTGAAAATTGACTGGGCTGCCCAAGGGGACTGGGTAACGGCCTAGTGTGGGCTATTTTTTTGAATGGGGCGGTATGGGAGGTCAAATAGTGGAAACGGCACGAACGGGCCATTTCTGGACCAAATCGATGTGCTATAGCCCATGATTTTTGGGGTGGGATTCAGGGCCATGCGTGAATTTGGCAAAAAACTGTCTGGACTTCCCTAGGTAGGCTGGAGAGCGGCCTAGTAAGGGCTATTTTTAGAGCGGGGATATTTGCGTGGTAAAATGGGTGAAAAAGCACGAATGGTCTATTTTCGGGCTATATCAGTGTATTGTAGCCATGAATTTTAGGGTGAGCTCAGGGGATGGGCGTGATTTTGGTCGAAAATCGACCAGGCTGCCTCGACAGCTGGGAGGCAGCCTAGTGTGGGCCATTTTATAGAACGGGGCCGTTTGGGTGGTCAAACGGGTAAAACGATGCAAACTGGCCTTTTTCAGGCCAAATTGTTATGCAATAGCCCACGATTTTTGGGGTGAACTCGGGGGGCCGAGTGTGATTCTAGTCGAAAATTAATCGGGTTGCTCCAGGCAGGCTGGGGAAATACATAGTGTGGGCCACTTTTTAGAACGAGGCGGTTTGGGTGGTCAAACATGCGAAACAGTGCGACCGGGTTATTATCAGGCCAAATTGGTCTGTTATCGCCCACAAATTTTTGGGTGGGCCAGGAGACCGGGCATGATTTTTGCTGAAAATAGATCGGGATGCCCCAGGCAGTCTGAGAGCGGCCTGTGTGGGTCATTTATGAGAACGGGGCAGTTTGGGTGGTCAAACGTGCGAAACGTCCCGAATGAGCCATTTTTTAACAAAATCGGTGTGCTATCCCCCACGATTTTTGGGGTGGGCTCGGGTCGGGCGTGAATTTGGCCGTAAAATCGATCAGGCTGCTCCCCAGGTTGCCCCAGGACAAGCTGGGAAGCAGCCTATTAGGGACCATTTTTTAGAATGGGGCGGTTTGGGTGTTCAAACGGGCAAAACGACAAGAACAGGCTATTTTCGAGCCAAATCGGTGTGCTATAACCCACAATTTTTTGGGCCAGCCCAAGGGTCAGGAGTAAGCCTGTCAAGTGGGTAGAGCTGACCCAGCCTTACCCGGCCCACTTAAAGGACCCGAGTCAGTTTGACCCGGCTCGGTAAGCCCTAGGGCTTTAGGGTTTTGGGCCCCAGGCTGGTTATTTTTTAATTTGGGCCCGGTTAACCCGGCCCGGACCTAGCCCGGTCCAGGCCCCCGACCCGGATTCTTTTTTTTTTTAACTTTTGAGTTTTGGGCCAAACTAGACGTTGACCCAACGACTATATAGCCGTTTTTGGGTCCAAACGGCTAGTTTGGGCCCATTTCTCAAAAAAAAAAAAATTACTTTAAAAATTATTTTTTAATCCCAAAAAAAATTCTATAAATACCCTACACCTTCAAATCATTTTTCACACAATTTTTCACTCTTTCAAATCTCAATTCTCAATTCTCAAATATTCAATATATTTAATTTCTTAAAGTGTTCACTTTAATTTTTTAATTTTGCGTTTACAAAGTACGAGCGGAAGTTTCTAAAGTCGCAACCTTCGCATACTTCCAAAATTTGGTATTGTCGTTCCATCTCTTATGTTTAATTTTTATTTATTGTATTAAATGTTTAATATTTAATTTTATTATATTTGTATATAATTTTGTTTAGTTTAATTTAATTTATACTATGGATAAATTAAGAAACCTCGCTACTAAAGGTGTTAAAAAATTTTGTTCCGAAAGTGGTAATGGTAGTAAAAAATGAATTACTAGCGGTAGAGGTAGTTCAAGTAGTACATATACCCGTGTGCCTTTGCCTCCGATACCGCTTGGTACACCTTTTGAGGAAGAAATAGGTGTAGGTGCTCACGATATGGATTATGTAGAAGCTCAGAAAAATTACGGTATAGAAGAAGAAAATGAAGTAGATGCGGTTAATTTAGACGAAGAAAATGAAAATATTAGTGAGACACCTGCAGTAGGAAATGCTAACGTTAGATCTGAATCGGTTAATCTCCCTTCCCGTCCTCCCCGTGCCGCAAGACCTCGTAAAATAACTAGTGTTACATGGCAATTTTTTGAACGTATATCAAATACTGAGGTGCAATGCAATATTTGTCAACAAATATATAAGCATAGAAGCGGAGGCAAACAAGGGGGTACGGATATGTTAATGAGACATATAGGTGAAGCTCACGAAAGAGAGTTAAATATTACACGAGGTGGTGGGGATGTTGGTGGGCCAACGCAAACTAGAATGGACCCAGCAACCGGTCAGGTAACGAAGAAGTATAATAAATTGAGGGACCGGGAAGAAATAGCTAAAATGGTAGTTGTGGGTTGTTTGCCTTTTTGTTTTCCTTCTTCTGATGCCTTTATTCATTATATACAAATAATTTATAATCCTATGTTTAACGGTATTCCTAGAACTACTTGTCGGTCTAATATTTTTAGACTTCATTCACAATATTATTTTTATTTATCAACATTGTTAAAAAATATTCAATGTAGATTGTCCTTAACTTCTGATCTTGGTCGTGCTGTAAATAAAAATGATTATTTAACCGTTACTTGTCACTGGATGGATAGTAATTTTGTGATGCAAAAACATATTCTTGCTTTTTTATATGATGAAGATCGTAAACATACTAGAGATTTTATTGTTGATTCTATTGTTAAAGTTGCTGGATATTATGGTATCGAAAATAAAATTTATGTATTGCTTTTGATAATGCTTCTAACAACAAGACTGCTATAAAAAAAAAAAATCTACTCTACCTCCGTCGTTGCCTAAAATTTTTCATATTAAGTGTGCATGTCATACATATAATTTAATTGTAAAAGATGGTCTTGAGTTTTTTGAGCTTTATATTGAAAAAATTCGTCTTGCTATTGGTTTTATTCAAGAAAATTATCGTAGATCGAGAATTAGAGAATTTAAAGTTAAATGTCAAGAAAATGGACTTGCATCGATATTGATGCCTGAGGAAATTGATATTAGATGGAATTCTACGTATGATTTTTTAAAAACTTGTAATAAATATAGAATTCCTATTACACTAGCTTTTAACCAACATTCCGGTTCATTTGCTGATTCTGCTGATTGCATGCTACATGATTCTGATTGGGTTGTGATTAAGGATCTTGTTAAGTTTTTAGAAAAAATTTATGTTGCTACGGTTGAATTTTCCGGTGCTTATTATCCTACTGTTTGTAATATTTTGGCATATATAGCCGATATTTCTGGTTTACTCAAAGAATATAAAAATAAAGAAGGTTATAAAAAAGTTGTTGGTGCCATGTTTACCTAATTTAAAAAATATTTTTTTCGATTCTCCCTATTTACTTGGTTGGTGCTATGTTATATCCGTGCATGAAATATAATAATATGTGCCACTTTAGTACTATTATTTATACTAACTTAGAAATAAATATTAACCATGATTCTGAACAAGTACAACTTGATTTGTGGACGGCTATGAATGATGCAAAGGATTACATAGAATAATTATATAATCACTATGCTGATTTATTTGATTTAGACGTACCTACAAATATCACTCCAACTGTCGCTCCTCATCCTCCCGAGGAACCACCATCTTCTAAAAGGCCGACACATAGTGGTTTTCCTGATTCCTTTTATGATTTAACTTGTTGGAACAGTGTTGATGAGAGAGCTTACACGTCAACTTATCGGGAAGAGCTGAAATATTATCTTCGGTCGATGCCAGAGGATCGCAGGCGACGGATCAACACGTTGTATTGGTGGAGGAGTAATGAAACACAATATCCTGTGCTTTCAAGATTAGCTAGAGATATCTTGAATGTTCCAATTTCAACCGTTGCATTAGAGAGCGCCTTTAGTCAGGAACGACAACAGCTTGGAGACAATCGACACTCATTGGGAAGCAATGCAATGAATGTTCTAGTTTGCCTCAAAGATTGGATTAGAGAGGAAAGAAGAAACGAAAGAATGGAACCAGAGCCGAGCGACGAGCTGAAACTTGAAGAAATTATATTTTCACGGGAGAACTCAAGAGAATCAAGTCCAATGCATGTTTTTGGGGTAAATCGGTGTGCTATAGCCCATGATTTTTATGCCGAGCCCATGGGCCGTGCGTGATTTATGCCAAAAATTGCTTGTGCTATCCGAGGCAGGCAAAAAACTGGCCTAGTGTGGGGTATTTTTTAGAACGACGTGGTTTGGGTGGTCAAACGGGAGAAATGATGCGAACGAGATGTATTCCGGCCAAATCGGTGCGCTCTAGCCCATGGTTTTTGGGGTTGGCCCGGGGCTAGGCGTGATTTTTGCTGAAAATTGTCAGGGTTGCCCCAGACAGGCTGGGGAATGTCCTAATGTGGGTCATTTTTAGAGTGGGACGGTTTGGGAGGTCAAACGGGTGAAACAACGTAACGGGCCATTTCTAGGCCAAATTAGTGTGCTATAGTCCACGATTTTTGGGGTGGGCTTGGGGACTGAGCGTAAATTTGCCAAAAAATTGACCGGGCTGTCCTAGGCAGGCTGGAGGGCGGCCTAGTGTGGGCTATTTTTTAGAAATAGGTTGTTTGGGTGGTGAAATGGGTGAAATGGGTGAAACGGCGCGAATGGGTCATTTTCATGCCATATTGGTGTGCTATAGCCTATGGTTTTTAGGGTGAGCCTAGGGTCCGGGCGTGATTTTTGTTGAAAATCGACCAGGCTTCCTGAGGCAGGTTGGGTACCGTTCTAGTGTCAGCCATTTTTTAGAACTGGGTGGTTTGGGTGGTCAAACGGCTGAAGCGATGCGAACGGGCCATTTTCTGATCGAATATGTGTGCTATCACCCATAGTTTTTGGGGTGGGTCGGGGGTCGGTCGTGATTTTGGTTGTAAATCGATTGGGCTACCCCAGGTAGGTTGGGAAGTGGCCAATTGTGGGACATTTTTGTGAACAGGGCAGTTTGGGTGGTCAAACGTGCAAAATAGTGTGAATGGGCTATTTTTTAGCAGAATTGGTGTGCTACGACCCATGGTTTTTGGGGTGGGCCCGGGGGTCGAGCCTACTTTTTGCCAAAGATTGATAGGGCTCCCTACACAGGCCGGAGAGAGGCCTAATATAGGCCATTTTTTAGAACGGGGTGGTTTGGGTGGTCAAACGGGCGAAATGACACGAACAAGCCATTTTTGTGCCAAATCGATGTGCTATAGCCCATAATTTTTGAGGTGGGCCCCGGGGCCAGTTGTGATTTTGGTTAAAAGGCATCCGAGCTGCTCCAGGCAGGCTGAGAAGCAGCCTATTATGGGCTATTTTTGTAAACAGGGCAGTTTGGGTGGTCAAACGGGCGAAACGGAATGAACAGGCCATTTTCAGATCAAATTGGTGTGTTGTTGCCTATGGTTTTCGGGATGGGCCCGGGGTCGGGCATGATTTTGGCCGTAAATCGATTGGTCTTCCCTAAGATTGTTGGGGAGCAACCTATTGTGGGCTATTTTTTAAAACTGGGCGGTTTGGTTGGTCAAACAGGCAAAACGGCACCAACGGGCTATTTTTGGACCAAATTGGTGTGCTATAACCCACGGTTTTCGTGGTGGGCCCGTGGGCCTGCTGTAATATTAGTTAAAAATCAATCGTGTTGCTCTAGGTAGGCTGGAAAATAGCCTATTGTGGGCCATTTTTGTGAGCGGGGCGGTTTGGGTGGTCAAACGGGCAAAACTGCGCGAACGGACTATTTTTAAGTCAAATTGGAGTGTTATAGCCCATAGTTTTTAGGGTGGGCCCGAGGGCAGGGCGTGATTTTGGCCAAAAAATAATAGGGCTCCGCAGGCAGGCTGGGGAGGGCCTATTATGGGCCACATTTTAGAACGAGGCAGTTTGGGTGGTCAAACGGGTTAAACGGCGCGAACAAGTCATTTTCGAGCAAAATTGGCATGTTGTAGCCGATGGTTTTCGGTATGGGCTTGGAGGCCGGGCGTGATTTTGGTCGAAAATTGACCGAACTTCCCCAGGCAGGCTTGGGAGCAGCCTAGTATGGGTCATTTTAAAGAACGGGACATTTTAGGTGGTCAAACGGGCGAAAAGACATGAATGGGCCATTTATTAGCCTAATCGGTGTGCTATAGCCCACGGTTTTTGGGATGGGCCTGAGGGCGTTGCGTGATATTAGTCAAAAATCAATTGGGCTACCCCCAGGTAGGCTGGGAAGCTGCCTAGTATGGGGCATTTTTTAGAACCACACGGTTTGGGTGGTCAAATGGGTGAAACGGCACAAACTGGCTATTTTAGGGATAAATCGGTGTGCTATAGCCCATAGTTTTAGGGGTAAGCTCGAGTGTTGGGCTTGATTTTGGTCGAAAATTGACCGAGCTTCCCCAGGCAGGTTAGAGAGTGACCTAGTGTAGGTCATTTTTTAGAAAGGGGTGGTTTGGGTGGTCAAATGGGTGAAACGGTGAGAACAGGTTGTTTATGGACCAAATTAGAGTGTTATAGCCCACGTTTTTGGGGTAGGCCCAAGGGCTAGGTGTGATTTTTGCCAAAAATCGATCGGGCTACCCCAAGCAAGTTGGGAAGTGTCCTAGTGTGGGCCATTTTTTAGAACGGGGTGATTTGGGTGATCAAACGGGCGAAACAGTGTGAACGGGTCATTTTTTAGCTAAATCTGTGTGCTATTGCCCACTATTTTTGGGGTGGGCCCTGGGGCCAGGCGTGATTTTGGCGAAAAATCGATCGAGCTGCCCCAGGCAGGCTAGGGAGTGGCCTAGTATGGGCTAATTTTGAGAATGGGGCAGTTTTGGTGATCAAACAGGCGATTGGCGCTAATGGACTATTTTTGGGCCTAATCGGTATGCTATAGCCCATGATTTTTTGGGAGGGCCTGGGGTTGAGCATAATTTTAGTGGAGAATCAACCGGGAAGCCTCAGCCAGGTTGGAGAGGACCTAGTGTAGACCATATTTTAGAACTGTGCAGTTTGGGTGGTCAAACGAGCGAAACAAATCGAATGAGCTATTTTTCGAGTCAAATCATTGTGTTATAGCCTACGGTTTTTTAGGTGGTCTCGGGGGACGGGTATGATATTGGACAAAAATCGACTGGGCTGCCCCAGGCAGGCTGGGGAGCGACCTAGTATGGGCCATTTTTTAGATCGGGGATTTTTAGGTTGTCAAACGAGCGAAACGACGCAAACGAACTATTTTTGGGCTAAATCGATGTGCTAAAGCCCACGATCTTTGGGGTGGGCCTAGGGGCCGGTCGTGATTTTAATAAAAAATCGACCAGCCTGCCCTAGGCAGGTTTGAGAGCGGTCTATCGTGGTCCATTTTTTAGAATGGGGTAGTTTGGAGTGAAACAGCATGAACGGGCCATTTTTTAGCCAAATTGAGGTGTTATAGCCTACGGTTTTGGGGTGGGCTCGGGGCCTCAACATGATTTTAGCTAAAACTACCGCGCTACCCCAGACAAGTTCGGGAGTGGCCTAGTGTGGGCCATTTTTAAGAAGGGGAAATTTGGGTGTTCAAACGGGCAAAACAGTACGAATGGGCCATTTTTTGGCCAAATCGGTGTGCTATAGCTAGAAGTTTTTGGGGTGGACACGGGGGTCGAGCGTGATTTTGGCTGAAAATCAATTGGGCTCCCCCAAGGAGGCTGGAGAGCATCCTAGTGTGGGCCATTTTTGAGAACGAGGCGATTTGTGTGGTCAAACGGGCAAAACGGTGAACGAGCTATTTTGAGCCAAATCGGTATGCTATAGCCTATGATTTTTGGGGTTGGCCCGAAGGCCGGGCATGATTTTTTCCCAGAATCGACAAGGCTGACCCAATGTAATATCCTAAGAGTACACCTTGGGCATCACACGATGCTTACAGTCCCGAGGGACCACAAGTTAACCCATGAGCTGGTACCTTCTGTGAGAACTGGATAACATGATCATATATGCGGAAGAATACTGACATGCCATAAGGTTTTAATAACTGAATTAATGCTAAAATATAAACCTAGAAGGAAAACAACTGTCTGAATCTGAGAAAAATACTGATAAACTGAATAGCTAACTAACCGTAGTATCTGAAAAGCCTCTAAACTGTAAGATTGTATACGAGTTGATGGGACAGACCCCAACTAACTCCAACTAACTACTAAGCTGAGACATAAAATAAATAATCTGTCCTCGGATGATGAGGAATCACCACTGCTACTGTACTGCTGATAGCTTGAGATGTGAAGTCTAAGCACGGTCCGAGAACTGAGCGTCAACACCTATGATATAATACATCATAGCGCAAAAGAAAGGTATTCTATTGGTACTTTGACTGTATTGGTATGCTAAATAAGGTAGGCTGATATGCAAGGTTTCATGAATAGGAATAATTATCTGAATACTCATGTAAAGCATGGAGTACTGAATAAAGAGCATGAAATATGTAGATGCTGAATATGCATGAAAGTCTGTAAAAATACTGAAGATACGTGAAAATTTGTAGACACCGAGGATGCATGACCAAGCATATAACATGAACTGAATAAAATCTGTAAACACTAAAATACTGAAATAACTGAAATCTGTATACTTTGGTAAAACAACACTAAGACTGAATAACTGAACTGGGACTGCAACTGAGACTATATCTGAGACTGTAGAAGCTATTATCTAACCAACATGCCCCAATCTAAGCTAATTGGAGTCCAACTTGTAACCCCAGTTAGAAGGGTGTTAATACCGTGCCATGGCTACTAACACTGGCTTTGTGGATCCACTAAACTGATATAATGTCCAAAGGACTAAGGGTATCAAGCCTGAACTGACGGGTGACCCCTGCGAGATAGTCAAGCCTAATTTGAAGGGTAACTTCTCATATCCTATGTTGGCTACTTAGTTCAGGAGTATAAGGACTGCTACTAATGACTCTGCCTATATGACGGGGAAGCCGCGATCCCTACACTCGCTCAGTGCTAAATCCTACTCCCAACTGAAGGACACTGAAATACTAAACTGTTCTGAGTTTAACTGACTGATATCTGACTATTCGGATAATGCTCATAGTATGTTCTAAGATTATTCTGTAATGTGCTGAGACTAGAATAAATAAACAGCTATGATTTTTGGGTAGTCAATACCCCCAGGACTCAAAAACAACAATAGTAAAATAATACTAAATCTTAGGGGACAAAGCATGAAGGCTTTAATTAAATCAATCATCTTGTAGGCATTTTATCAAACACTTGTAGTTCATGGTTTAAAACAATCATAGGAATGTTATGAAACTTATAGGAATAGCATGAATTCAACATAATAGATCTAAATCACGGTTTAATTCAGTAAATAATAATATAAAGACATGGAGGATTGAATAATAACAATAATTTCATGGTAACATGGAATAAAATCAATAGTACATTGAGATTCATGGATGAGATCATAATTTAAAATCAAATAACTTGAAAAGATAACAATTTTATAATTTAAATGGGTTACTTGGACTCCATGGATGAAAGGAATCCATGGATGAACATCTAACATACCTGAATTGATAAGTTCTTGGAAGAATTCTTGAGCTTGTGTTTTGTTTTCTTGAAACTAGGGTTTTGCTATTAGGGAGAGAATGCTTTGATTTCTTGAGAAGAGTGAGTAAATGGTGGCATAATAGGGAATTTAGGGCTTTAATCTCGTGTTTAGGCTAACTGGAATGAGGGAAAAAAACTAAAAGCCCTTGGGAATTAAATCTCGGAATTAACTAAAAATTCCCAATTTTTACCCTTGGCACGCACGGCGCTATCGCACCGTGTCACTGGAATTGAACAACTAGGAACTGAGGGATTGGCGCCACTTTGATTCTGAAATCTAGACTCATCGCGACACTGTGGGATTGTGTCGGTACACTGGAAAGTGACAATTATGAATTTGGCTGGTGGCGCGATACACCAATATCGCAGAGCAATACTGGAAACTGATAATCGCCATTTTGACATTCTCCGCGACGCGCTACTGGCTTGGATGACAATGTTTAACGACTGGAACTTAAAATCGCCATAACTTCTTATCCGGCTATCGAATTTGGGTGAATTTTATATCGTTGGAAAGCTAATTCATTTTCCTACACAATGGGAGGCTCTAAACTGAAATTTACTAAGTATTTCAAAAATTTATATACGAATACTCATGCATGGGGACTTAGATTAAGCTAGTAAAATACGGGGTATTACACCCAGGCAAGCTAGAGTGCGGCCTAGTGTAGGCCATTTTTTAGAATGGGGCTGTTTGGATGGTCAAACGGGAGAATCGGCGTGAACGAGCTCTTTTGGGGCCAAATCGGTGTGCTATAGCCCACAATTTTTGGGGTGGGCCCGGGGTCAAGCGCTTGATTTTAGCTGAGAATCGACTAGGCTTCCCCAAGCAGGCTGGGGAGCAGCCTAGTCTGGGCCATTTTTTAGAACGGGGCAGTTTGGGTGGTTAGACGGGCAAAACGGCACGAACGGGCCATTTTCGAGCCAAATCAGAGTGCTATAGCCAATCATTTTTGGGAAGGGACAAGGGTCCGGGCGTGATTTTTTTCAAAAATTGATTGGACAGCCCCAGGCAGGTTGGGGAGCGGCCTAGTATTGGCCATTTTTTAGAACAAGGCAGTTTGGGTGGTCAAACGGGTAAAACGGCACGAACAGGCCATTTTCGGGCCAAATCGATGAGCTATAGCCCACGGTTTTTGGTGTGGACCTAGGGGCTGGGTGTGATTTTTGCTGAAAATCGATTGGACTGCCCCAGGAAGGCTGGGGAGCGGCCTAGTGTGGGTCATTTTTTAGAACGGGGTGGCTTGGATGGTCAAATGGGCGAATGAGTGTGCTATAGTCCACGGTTTTCTGGGTTGGCCCGGGGTCCAGGCATGATTTTGGCCGAAAATCGATCAGGCTTCCCCAGGCAGGATGGGGAGCGGCCTAATGAGGGCTATTTTTGAGAACTACACGATTTGGATGGTCAAACAGGCAAAACGGCACGAACTGACAGTTTTAGGGATAAATCGGTTTGCTATAGCCCACAGTTTTCGGGGTGAGCTCGGGTGTCGGGTGAGAATTTTGACAAAAATTGATCGGGCTGCCCTAGGCAGGCTGGGGAGCGACCTAGTGTGGACAAGCTTTTAGAACAGGGTGGTTTGGGAGGTAAAACGGGTGAAATAGCATGAATGGGCCATTTTCAGGCCAAATCGGAGTGTTATAGCCTACGATTTTTGGGGTGGACTCGGGGGACGGGCGTGATTTTTGCCAAAAATTGATCAGACTTTCCCAGGAAGGCTGGGGAGCTGCCTAGTATGGGCCATTTTTTAGAACGGGGCGGTTTGGATGGTCAAATATTTGAAACAGCGTGAACGGGTTATTTTTTAGCCAAATCTGTGTGCTATAGCCCACGGTTTATGGGGTGGGCTCAGGAGCCGAGCGTGATTTTTGCCAAAAATTGAATGGGCTACCCTAGGCAGGCTGGGGAGAGGCCTAATGCGGGCAAATTTTGAGAATGGGGCGGTTTGCGTGGTCAAACGGGAGAAACGACGCAAATGGGCTATTTTTTGGCCAAACCGAAGTGTTGTAGCCCACGATTTTTGGTGTGGGCGAGGGGGTCAAGCGTGATTTTGGCAGAGAATTAACCAGGTTACCCCAGGAAGCCTGGAGAGCAGCCTAGTGTGAGCCATTTTTTAGAACGGGGTGGTTTGGGTCGTTAAACGGGCGAAACAATGAGAACAGGCCATTTTCGGGCTAAATCACTGTGTTATAGCCCACGGTTTTTGGGGTGGGCACCGGTGCCGGGTGTGATTTTGGTTGAAAATCATTCGGGCTACCCCAGCAGTCTGGGGAATGACCTAGTGTGGGCCATTTTATAGCACAGGGTTGTTTACGTTGTCAAACAGGCGAAACGATGGGAACGGAGGGCTATTTTCGGGCCAAATCAGTGTGCTAAAACCCATGATTTTTGGGGAGATCCTTGGGCCGATTGTGATTTTAGGCAAAAATCGATCGGCTTGACCTAGGTAGGTTAGGGAACGGCCTAGTGTGGACCCTTTTTTAGAACGAGGCCATTTGGGTGGTCAAACAAGCAAAACAGCATGAAGGGACCATTTTTGGGTAAAATCGATGTGCTATAGCCTATGGCATTCAGGGTGGGCCCAGGTCCCAGGCATGAATTTTGTTGAAAATCAATTGGACTTCCCTTGACAGGTTGGGGAGCGGCCTAGTATGGGCCATTTTTTAGAACGGGGTAGTATGGGTGGTCAAACAGGCAAAACGATGTGAATGTGCCATTTCGGGCAAAATTGGCGTGCTATAGCCCAAGGTTTTTAGGTTGGGCTCGAGGGTCGGGCGTGATTTTTGCCAAAAATCAATCGAGATGCCCCAAAGAGGCTGGGGAGCATCCTAGTGTGGCCATTTTTAAGAACGAGGTGGTTTGGGTGGTCAAACGGGCAAAATAAGGAAGAGCAGTTTTTTGGGCCAAAATGGTGTGTTATAGCCCATGGTTTTTTGGGTGGGCCCAGAGACCGAGCGTAATTTTGGTTGAAAATCTATCGGGTAGACCCAGGCAGGATGGGGAGCGTCCTAGTATGGGACATTTTAGAGAACGGGGTGGTTTGGATGGCTAAACGGGTGAATCGACATGAACGGACCATTTTTCATCCAAATCGATGTGCTATAACCCATAATTTTTAGGGTGGGCCCGAGGGTCGAGCATTGTTTTTGCTAAGAAACGACCAGGCTGCCCCAACCAGACTAGGAAATAGCCTAGTGTGGGCCATTTTTTAGAAAGGGGCAATTTGGGTGGTCAAACAGGAAAAATAGCGCGAATGGGTCATTTTTTAGCTAAATTAGTGTGTTATTGCCCACGATTTTTGGGGTGGGACCAGGGGTCGGGAGTGATTTTTGTTGAAAATTGATTGAACTGCCCCAGGCAGATAGGAGAGTGGCCTAGTATGGGCCATTTTATAGAACGAGGCGGTTTGGGTGGTCAAATTGGCAAAAAGGCACGAACGGACCATTTTCGAACCAAATCGGTGAGCTATAGCCCATGATTTTTGGGGTGGGCCTAGGGAATGGGCGTGATTTTGGCCAAAAATTAACTAGGCTATCCTAGGAAGGCTGGGGAGCGACCTAGTCTGTGTTATTTTTTAGAATGGAGCAGTTTGGGTGGTCAAACGGGCGAACGGGCCATTTCAGGCCAAATCAGTGTGTTATAGCCCACGATTTTTTAGGTTGGCTGGGGGACCGGGGGTGATTTTCATCAATAATCGATCAGGCTTTCCCAGGTAGGTTGGGGAATGGCCTAGTGTGGGCCATTTTTTAGAATAAGGCAATTTGGGTGGTCAAACGGGAGAAATGACTCAAATGGGCTTTTTTTGGGCCAAATCAGTGTGCTATAGCCCACTATTTTTAGGACGACCCAGGGACCGGGCATGAATTTGGCCGAAAATTGATCAGGCTGCCCCAGGCAGGTTGGGAAGTGACCTAGTGTGGGTTATTTTTTAGAATAGGGCGATTTGGGTGGTCAAACAGGCAAAACGATGCGAATAGGTTGTTTTCGAGCCAAATCGATGTGTTGTAGCCCATAGTTTTTAGGTGGGCCCGGGGAGCAGGCATGATTTTTGCGAAAAATCAACCAGTCTGCTCCAGGCAGGCTGAGGAACAGCCTAGTATTAGCCACTATTGAGAATGGGGCAGTTTGGGTGGTCAAATGAGCGAAACGACGCGAACAGGCAATTTTCGAGCCAAATTGGTGTGCTATAGCCCATGGTTTCTGGGGTGGGCCTAGGGCCAGACATGAGTTAGGCTGAAAATCGATCGGGCTGCCCCAGTAAGGCTGGGAAGCGTCCTAGTATATGCCATTTATGAGAACAGGGGCGGTTTGGGTGGTCAAACTGGCAAAAAAATATGAACGGGCTCTTGTTTGGCTAAATCAAAGTGTTATAGCCCACGAATTTTAGGGTGGGCTCAGGGATCAAGCGTTATTTTGGCCAAAAATCGATCGGGATGCCCCTAGCAGACTGGGGAGAGGCCTAGTGTGCGCCATTTTTACAACGGGGCAGTTTAGGTGGTTAAACGGGTGAAACAGTACAAATGGGCTATTTTTGAGCCAAATCGGTGTGCTATAGCCTAAGATTTTTGGGTGGGTCAGGGGTCCGAGCGTGATTTTGGTCGAAAACTGACCGGGCTATCCCAGGGAGGCTGGGAGTGGCCTACTGTGGCGGCATTTATGAGAACGGGGTAGTTTGGGTGGTCAAACGGGCGAAACAGCACAAACGGGCAATTTTTAGGCTAGATCGGTGTACTATAGTCCACGATTTTTGGGGTGGCCTAGGGGCCGAGCGTGATTTCGGCCGAAATTTGACTGGTCTGTCTCAGGCAAGCTAGGCAGCAACTTAGTATGGGCTATTTTTTGAAACAGGGTTGTTTGGGTTGTCAAAGGGGAGAAACGACACGAACGGGTCATTTTTGGGCTAAATCAGTGTGCTATAGCCCATGGTTTTTGGGGTGAGTCCGGGGGACGGGAGTTATTTTGATCGATAATCAACCAAACTACCCTAAGCAAGCTGGGAACAACCTAGTATGGGCTATTTTTTAAAACGGGGCAGTCTGGGTGGTCAAACGAGCGAAACGATGAGAATGGGCCATTTTTAGGCCATATTGGTGTGTAATAGCCCATGGTTTTTGGGGTGGGCTCAGGGGTCCGGTGTAATTTTGGCAAAAAATTGGCTTGGCTGACCCAGGTAGGCTGGGAAATGGCTTGGCTCGGGGCATTTTTTAGAACGGGGAGGTTTGGGTGGTCAAACAAGCGAAACGACACGAATGGGCCATTTTTGGGCAAAATCGGTGTGCTATAGCCCATGTTTTTTGGGTTGGACACGGGACCAGGCATAATTTTGGCCAAAAATTGATCGAACATACCCAGGCAGGCTGGGGAGCGGCCTAGTGTGGGCTATTTTTTTAGAACAGTAAGCGGGCGGGCGTGATTTTGGTCAAAAATCGACAGGGCTGCCCAAGTAGGCTGAAGAGCAACCTAGTGTGGGCAATTTTTTAGAACAGGTCGGTTTAGGTGGTCAAACGGGGGAAACGGCGCAAATGGGCCATTTTTAGGCCAAATCGATATGCCATAGCCCATGATTTCTGGGGTGGGTGATGTTAGGCGTATTTACACGCCTAAAGCACCTTAATTTACCCATATTTTAGCTAAGTTTTAAGGACAAAATATATAATTCCTGCACTTTTAGTCCATTTTCCTGTAAGTGAGCTAACCAACGTGATTAGCAAGATTTCAGGTATTTATGATGAAGATTTCAGCATTTTATGGACTGTTGGACGCCAAAGGAAACTTCACGTAAGAAGGAAGGCAGCTTCTGGAAGCTTGTGGACTGAAAGTGATGCATGGAGAACTTGTCCCGGGCAAAAACAGCATTTCTAAAGACTTGGGGGATCAGCAGTAACTTAGTAGGATTAGGACAAGTATGCAGTAACCCAGTAGGACTAGGACAAGGATAAAAACCCTATTTCAGTAGGACTAGGACAAGGATGTTATAAAAAACCCTATTTGCTGAATTTTTCAGGAAGCTTTTTATTATTCACTCATTCATTAATTCAAGTCTTTTTCATTCAACTTCCGCTCCTAATTCACGTTACAATTCTTAACAGAGAAAAACGCTAACTCGTGGGAAACACCAAGAGGAAAAACGTCAACCTTGTTGTGACGCCACACTCCTCTCCAACGTGAGATCATTCTAGTTTTGATATGATGATGATGTTTATTGTGATCTCCGTTGCGCTCATGAGTAGCTAAACTTCTCTGTTAGGGTTATGGAAGCCTTATGATATACTACCTATTGCTATGAGTTTGTGAATTCTTGATACGTATGTTGCGTATATCATTACTCTCTTCATCTTAATTGAATTCTTGTGGTTGCAAACATATAGAATACGCCAGTATAGCATTAACTTGTTCGAAAGAAAAGTTACATGTCTGGAAAAGAGAAAATGACAAGGAAATAGGGCTACCAACCCCTGTTTTAAAGTTAGTGTCGTAACTGGATTAACCTCTTGGAGAATTCGTACCATTAGTATACGCTTTAAGCTCGAAAGAGTTAAAGTGATATAATCCTTGATGGTCGAAAGACACTAGGATTTACCATAGAATACGAATCTCTATAAGCGCATGCATGTCTGAATTCCGCATAACTCATAGCCAATAGATACGTAAAACTCATAAGGTGGACATAACCCTAACTTACAATTCTCATTGATTAAAACCTACTAAACATTCCATTTTTCTTTGTTACTTTGATACTCTTAATTCACGCTACAATTAAATCCCCCCTTTTTCATAGAATTTTCGATCAACAGTCTACTAATCATTGCATACTTAGTGACCAAGTATTCCCTGTGGGATTCGACACCCAACCCAGTTGGGTTCTATATTTGACAACGACTGTTTACACTCTTACGAGAGCTGTAGTTTGAGCGTTATCAAATTTTGGCGCCGTTGCCGGGGAATACGGTTGTCAACTAAGTTTGTGATAGTTACTAGACCCTTTGGTCTAAAATTCTTAAATTTTACTTTTAGTTGTTGTTTTTGTTTTATTCAGGTTTGCTTGAGTGCATGCCAAACACTCAAAGTTCAGGTCAACCGTTATTACCTATCAATCCTGAACCACAACTTATTGGCAGAATGGATGCACAACGTGACATTGAAAGAAGGGTTGCTCAACAGGAGCAGGCTAGATTAGCTGCGTTGGCAGCTGCTCAAGTGCATCAACAGAATATTGATAACCCAGGTCGGGCAACAAATCCTGATGATGAGGACTTGGGTGATGATGAGTTACTGAATCCCAGGCGTACTGATGAGGTGGCAGCGCCTGTGAACAGGAGAGATAGTCAAGCTAGAATGAGACCTGAACGCCGAGCTGTGCAGGCTCCTTTTGATGATGATGATGACGATTTGGATGGAGTTGGTGCCACGGGGGCTATTATTCCTCCACCCTTGGCACCCGGAGCTAAGTTCAATATCACTAGCACCATGATTCAGTTATTGCAGCTCAAAGGTTTATTTGGTGGACTTACAGGCGATGATCCGAATATGCATCTGATCAACTTTATTTCAACATGCAAGTCGTTTGACAATGCAGGAGTTGGGCAAAATGCAATTCGGCTGCGCTTATTTCCATTGTCTCTATCTGGGGAGACAACTCTATGGTTGAACGGGCTAACTCCTGATTCTATTACTAATTGGAGGCAACTGAAAGACGCTTTCCTAGAAAGATTCTTTCCGCCATCCAAGAGAGCCCAATTACGGGATGAGATCAGCAATTTTCGACAGCTTCCAACTGAAGCTCTCCACGAAACATGGGAGAGGTTCAAGAAGAAGCTTATGCGGTGCCCAAACCATCAGATGACGAATATCCACTTGATGGAAATATTATTAGGGCTTTGAACTCGGTGACAAAGTCAGTGGTTGATAATGCTGCAGGTGGGTAATTCATGGACCGTACTTTTCTTGAGGCAAGTGATATGCTAGATCGTATGAAAAAGCAGAGTAGAGCTTGGCATACCAGGGATTCTGAGGTAGCAAGCTCTACCGTATCTATTGGCTTGACTGCAGAGCAGAGGCGTAGAAAAGAGAAACGTGACCAAGATATGGCTCACATGAAAATGCAGATGGATCTTCTTACCAAGCACTTATTATCAAGGAAGATCGAAAAGGTTAAGGCCGTTGTATCACAGGGAAGAGATGAATCCGACTCTGAGGAAGAAGCGAACTACTTGAATAATCAGGGGGGTTTCCGAGGCAATGCTCAAGGAAACCAAGGTCGGAACTATTATGATAAATCTGGATACAAGGACCACGATCAAGGTGGTTGGAAGAATAAGATTGACAGGAGTGGTTTGTATGTTCCTCCTGGAAACCGTGAGGTTGTGGCGTCTGTCTCTGGGAAGATGTCGATGGAAGATATGATGGCGAAGCTGTTGAAGGGAGTAGAGGCAACTAATACGGGAGTGAATGAGGTGAAGAACGATTTGTCTTCAATAAATCAATTGGTTGACTCGCATTCTACTGCAATAAAGCAACTAGAGCAGCAATTGAGTCAACTTTCAGCGACATTAAATCAAAGAAAAGTTGGAACACTACCTAGAGACACAGTGCAAAATCCAAGGAATGATGGATCGTGTATGGCTATCACCACCCGAAGTGGTAAAGTGTTGGAAAATCCATCCAAAGGAAAATAGGTGGTTGATGATATAGAAGATAATGAGATCATTGCAGAACCAAAAGATGCCGAAGCAGCTGATGAGGTGGTTCGTGATGTCACCTCTCAACGTCCACAGCCTAAAAAGATCGTCGAACTGAAGCAAGATGAAAAGGAAGCGGTGGAGAAAACTATTCCCCTTCCACCACCACCTTTTCCTCAGAGATTGAAGAAGAAAGTTGGCGATACCAGGTTCAATAAGTTTATGACTATGTTGAAGCAGCTAACTATTAATGTTCCTTTGGTCGAGGCACTGGAACAAATGCCTGGGTACGCAAAATTTATGAAGGATCTTTTGACAAAGAAGCGGGCAACAAGTTATGATTTGAGGGATACTGTTCATCATTGCAGTGCAATCGCTACCAGATCACTAGTTCAGAAGAAGGCTGACCCCGGTGCCTTCACTATTCCTTGCATTGTCGGATCTTTGAATTTTGCCAAGGCATTATGCAATTTAGGAGCCAGCATCAATTTGATGCCGCTATCTATTTACAGAAAGTTAGGGTTGGGTGGTCCTACTCCAACCAATATGAGGCTCGTGATGGCAGATAGGTCGGTAAAACGACCTGTTGGTATTTTATATGATGTATTGGTGAAGGTTTCTTCATTCATCTTTCCGGCAGACTTCGTTATTCTGGACTGTGAGGTGGACTCTGGAGTTCCCATAATCTTGGAGCGCCCTTTCCTTGCAACAGGGAGTGTGCTTATTGATTTAAGAGCGAATGAGCTTTTATTCCGAATGAATGACGAAGTAGTCCGCTTTGATGTATGCAAATCAATGAAGCAACCCAAAGATCTGAACGTGTTCTCGGTAGATGATGTTTATTTTGATGATGAGAAAGAATTATCCGTAGAGGAGCAGCTTATTGTTGACCCATGGGCGACTGTGCTTATGAATATTGAGAGTGAGGATGCTGAAAATTATGAAGAAACTATTTGTTCTCTAACAGGAATAGGGTCGTATCTTTATGCTCCCAAGAAGCTGGACCTCGATCTCAAAAATCGACCGATACCACCAGCTAAACCATCCATTGAAGAGCCACCAACGTTCGAATTGAAGAAGCTGCCCAGTCATCTAAAGTACGCATTCTTGGGAAGTGGAAACACTCTCCCGGGTATTGTAGCAGCTGACTTAGGTGAGCAGTAAGTTGCAGCTCTCATCGTTGTTCTAAGGAAATACATGGGAGCCATTGGTTGGACCATCGCTGATATTATTGGTATTTCGCTTGGGATATGTATACACAAGATTCAGCTTGAAGAAAATTGCATACCTACTATTGAGAATCAAAGACGTTTGAATCCACCTATGCAAGAGGTGGTGAAGAAAGAAATTATTAAGTGGTTAGATGCAGGGGTAGTGTATCCAATCTCTGACAGTAAATGGGTGAGTCCGATACAGTGTGTGCCCAAGAAAGGGGGCATAACGGTAGTTGAAAACGAAAGGAATGAGCTAATTCCACTCAGACCTGTCACAGGGTGGAGAGTATGCATGGACTACCGGAAGCTGAATTCATGGACGCTTAAGGATCACTTCCCAATGCCATTCATGGACCAAATGCTTGATCGATTGGCAGGGAAAGGATGGTTTTGCTTCTTAGATGGTTATTCCGGCTATAATCAGATCTGTATTTCTCCCGAAGACCAAGAGAAGACAACGTTTACATGCCCATATGGTACTTTTGCCTTCAAACGTATGCCATTTGGGCTATGTAACGTACCCGCCACTTTTCAGCGTTGTATGATGTCCATTTTTTCTGATATGGTTGAATACACCTTGGAGGTATTCATGGAAGATTTTTCAGTTGTGGGT
The DNA here is from genome assembly GCA_030864215.1 of Capsicum pubescens. Taxonomy (NCBI): domain Eukaryota; kingdom Viridiplantae; phylum Streptophyta; class Magnoliopsida; order Solanales; family Solanaceae; genus Capsicum; species Capsicum pubescens. The sequence goes on along the minus strand of CM061548.1, from coordinate 5,088,587 downwards.
GAGTCATTTGAATCGTGCTTGGCGAATCTAAGTATGGCGTTACAGAGATGTGTTGAATTCAACTTGGTGCTAAACTGGGAGAAGTGCCACTTTATGGTTAAAGAAGGTATTGTTCTTGGGCATAAAATTTCCGAAAGAGGAATTGAGGTGGATCGAGCTAAAATTGAAGTCATCGAGAAACTACCACCTCCAATCTCTGTAAAGGGAGTTCGTAGTTTCCTCGGGCATGCAGGTTTTTATCAAAGGTTCATTAAAGATTTCTCCAAGATTGCTAGTCCGTTATGCAAACTTTTGGAGAAGGATGCAAAGTTCAACTTCGGTGAAGATTGCTTGAAGGCATTCGAATGCCTCAAAGGGAAGCTAATTGAAGCTCCTATCATTGTAGCACCTGATTGGTCCCTACCATTTGAAGTTATGTGTGATGCAAGCGGAGTAGCTTTGGGTGTTGTACTTGGCCAGAGAAGAGAAAAGTTATTTCATCCAATCTACTACGCGAGCAAGGTCTTGAACGGAGCCCAGAAGAACTATACTGTCACGGAACAAGAGCTTCTAGCAGTTGTTTATGCTTTTGAAAAGTTTTGTGCTTACCTGTTGGGGACTAAAGTGGTGGTTCATACTGATCATGCAGCCCTGAGATACCTAATGACGAAGAAGGATGCAAAGCTGAGGCAAATTCGATGGGTGTTATTGCTGCAAGAATTTGATTTTGAGGTAAAAGATAGAAGAGGTTGCAAAAACCAAGTGGTTGATCACCTATCTAGACTTGAGAATGAGCACACAGCGCAGCCCGATCTTGAGATTAATGATGCATTCCCCGATGAAGAGATCCTAGCCACGATGGTGGAAGAATTACCATGGTACGCAGACTTTGCAAACTATGTGGTAAGTAATGTGATACCTGCACATCTGTTTTTTCATCAAAAGAGGAAGTTCATGCATGATGTAAAACACTACTTCTGGGATGAGCCATATTTGTTTCAATGATGCGCGGATGGTGTTATCAGGCGATGCATATCTCATGTGGAAGTACCGAGTATCTTGGAAGCAAGTCATTCTTCCCAAGTTGGGGGACACCATGCAGGTGGTCGAACAGCAAGGAAGGTATTGCAAAGCGGATATTATTGGCCTTCGATATTTAGAGATGCCTACGAATTTGTGAGAAGATGTGACCAATGTTAGAGATAAGGCACAATTTCTAAGCACCATGAGATGCCCATGTCAAAAATTCTTGAAGTAGATTTGTTTGATGTGTGGGGTATTGATTTCATGGGCCCATTCGTAAATTCGTTTGGGATAAAATATATCCTAGTTGTTGTCGACTATGTATCCAAATGGGTCGAAGCATTAGCGTTGGCCGATAATGAAGGAAAGTGTGTTGTAGCATTCTTGAAGAGAAATATCTTCTCTCGTTTTGGGGTACCACGTACCATCATAAGCGATGGAGGATCACACTTTTGCAACAAGCTGTTCAAATTCGTGTTGGTGAAATATGGGGTCAAGCAACATAAGGTAGCCACGCCTTATCACCCACAAACTAGTGGACAGGTAGAGGTTTCTAATCGAGAGATCAAGCAGATCCTTGCTAAGACTGTAAATGCTAATAGGAAGGATTGGTCTCGGAAGCTGGACGATGCACTATGGGCTTATAGGAATGCATTCAAAATGCCAATTGGCATGTCCCCGTACCAACTCGTTTATGGGAAGGCTTGTCACTTGCCCATTGAGCTCGAGCATAAACATTATGGGCGTTGAAGCGACTGAATTTGAATTGGGATGATGCCATGAATATGAGATTGGAGCAGCTGAATGAGATGGATGAATTCCGTCTACATGCGTATGAAAGATCAGACTTCTACAAGGAGCGGATGAAAAAGTATCATGATCAACGGATTGTTCAACGAAACTTTCAAAAGGGTGATATGGTACTTCTTTTCAATTCCAGACTGAAGATATTCCCAGGTAAGTTAAGGTCCAAATGGTCTGGTCCGTACAAAATTAGCCAAGTCTACTCGTCTGGAGTAGTTGAGCTAGAAGACAATAATGGTGTTGTCTTTAAGGTGAATGGACAACGAGTAAAACCATATATCGGTCCTCTTGACTCGATAAAATGCATGGCCACCATCTATCTCGACGAAATCTAAGTACTCAAGGTAACTATGTCGTGTCGCGACAATAAATCAAGCGCTAGATGGGAGGCAACCCATCGTTTTTCATTTTTTTTTATTTTATTGTTTTACTAAGATTTTGTTTTTGTTAAATAAAAAAAAATCCAAAAAGAAGAGTCGAGCCACGACCAAAACTAAGGCGCTTGGTGGGAGGCAACCCATCGTTCTAATCGTTTTTGTTGTTTTTGAATAAGTGTAGGTACAAGAGGTGTAAAGGAGGAGATTGGTTTCAAATTTTGATTTGGAAGTATTGCATGTTGAAGGTGGTAAGTTGGGAATGAAGAAGCAAAAGGCTATGAGTTAGGCATTGCCTATGAAAATCTAGGCAACGAACAAGGCAAGGCCTATGCTATGGCCTAAGCTCTCTGAATCTAGAATGCCATGGCATAGGCGCCGCCTATGCCTAACAATGCCATAGTATAGGCGCCGCCTATGCAAAATCCTTTTGTCTCTGAATCTAGAATGCCATGGCATAGACGCCGCCTATGCCTAACAATGCCATAGAATAGGCGCCGCCTATGCAAAAGACTTTTGTCTCTGAATCTAGAATGCCATGGCATAGGCGCCGTCTATGCCTAACAATGACATAGCATAGGCACCGCCTATTCTCACTTTTTGGTCTCCTAATCCGATTCCAAACGGGTCAAAACCCGACCCAAGCTTGTCCTGTAAATAGAACCTTAGTCTTAGAACAAAAATGCATTGCAAATTCAACCTAAGCGCCGCCTACCTCTCCAAAATCTCTCAAAAATTTTCCTTTTGCTCTTTTAACTTTGCAAGAACATCTTCTGAGGCCATCAACCAAGTAAGTACTTCTTTGCTCTTCTTTTATATTACGTAAAGTACTACACTACTACGCCTATAAGAAATTGTTAAATCTTGAAGTAGTGTTGGTGATTTGAATATGGTTGATTTGTTGTGATACAACTAAGTGAGTGAAAGAATACGTAAGGATGTTCTAGACTTGGTTCCAACCTGAATTTGATTTTGATACACTGTCATACTTTTGCGGAATCGACATGGTTAAGATAATTGCATAATCTTGTAACTCGAAAGCTTGTATGTTTGAATGACTTGTCCATCGAGATGAAAATCATGGTTAACTACAAACATGAGATGTTGTGATTATTTCTATTGGTGTTGTAAGCCATAAATTGATACGATATCTATGTAGTAGTTTTGTTCAAAGAGATGCATTAGTCCAAACATGAAAACATAGTTAAGAATACATGAAAAAGAATTGAAAAGGATAGTGAAGATGACAAGAAAAGTATGACTGCGCTGAATATATTGTTGGAACATAACACCTAAATGTAGGGCGATGAAGTCTGAGTAATCGACATCTTTCACTTAATTAAGTTTGTGCCAACAAATTAAGTGTGGGGTAGTGCCACTACTGTTGGTTTGTCGATTGTATCTACCGAGATGAAACTAACATGACTATTATTTTAATCTCAGGTACAATGGCACCAAAAAGTCGACCCGGAAAAGAAAAAGCATCTACCTCACAGAAAGGCCAGAAAAGGGGAAGAAAAAAGCAAGCTGAATCCTCCTCGCTGCAAATACCTCGACGCATATACGAGATAAAATGGGTCCTAGAGGAGGAAGGAAAGGAGTGGTACAAGAACAATAAAGTAAAAAAATATGTTCATGTGGAGTTGATACAAAAGGAGAGCCTAGCAAAGAAAGAACCCCGCATTTTGGCTAAGATAATGGTGTTACATCTTGATTTCATCTTCCGAGATATGGGAGAGTGCAATCTCGATCTAACACGAGAATTCTATGCTAACTGGTCACCAAAAACTACAGGGAGTGAAGTAAAGATTTGGGGCCAAGTCCTGCAACTAAATGCGGAGTTCTTCAACTCTTTTCTGGGTCTTCCATCTGTGGATCCATCACCGCTCAAGGAGCTTTATCACAGACCTCCATACAGGGCAATCAGACACACACTATACGGAGCAAGATAAATGGCACGGTGGAGTCTTCACAAGGATACTGGTCGGCACAATACCTTCCCGTATGCCTCCTTGAACAGAGAAGCTCGGATATGGTTGTGGATAGTCAATTTTTGCCTGATTCCAGGGTCATAGTACACAAAGATCACACGTGATAGAGTGTGCTTGGTATACGCTTTGATGACGAACATCCCCATCAATATTGGGGCGATTATTCGATCTTCAATGCGAAAGGCCAGGCTGTACAAGAGGTCCCACTTCAGCTTTGGCAATCTGTTGACTACAATATTGAGGAAGGAGGTCATCGAAGAGGAACCTGCAGATCATAAGCTTCCACACAACCCGAAGAAGGTTGACCTCACAAAAGTTAAAGATGCAGCGTCAACCTAACCACTGCAGAAAGACATGCTCGCGACGAAAGCTTCTTCCGCCATTTATATGGCATGACGAGGTTTACCATGATGAGCGGGGGTCATGTTCCAACTGTTGCAGAGCTCCAACAATTGGATTATGACTACCCAATGAATGAGCATGCAAGGGCTATGTGTGGAGTAGGTGTATACTTTGAGGAACCTCTTGATGACGACATGCCAACCGATGATGATCGACGAATGCCAGACTCTGACGTGGAGGAGAACTCTGATGACGATGACTCTGATGATGATTCCGATGCAGGGGGTATGACCCCAGACATAGAGGAGGAGTCCGACTAACCAGGTTCTTCTTATTTATTTTCCACTGAGGGCAGTGTGTCCCGTCTAAGTGTGGGGCGCTGGTATTTGTATGCTATACTTCTTTATCTGCATTTACATTTATTCTAGTTCTTGTTTGTTTTAATTAGTCGTAATTAGTTAGTTTCATTTTAGATCTTTTAGATTTTGCATGAAATTGTTCTGATAGGCGGCATGGTATTATGACAAGAGTTTGTGCCAAAATTATTACTATTGAGACGTTTAGGCTCTAAGTGTGACTCACTGTGTGATAAGTGTGTGGTTTAATTCATTCATCTGTTGGGTCAAGAGTCTATACTTCTCCCAATAAAGTTGAACATGTGCCTTGTGTGTGTGAGATTATAGTATATTCTGTGTTGTGACTGATACTAGAACTTGCCTGGTGTGTGCGTAAAGCGAAATAAAGAGTGTGAGTTTAGGAGATGATTTAGGCATTTCTTTGGTAGACTGTGATTGTTTACCTTCTTTTTACCTACCCGTGGACATTATCCTAGTCAACCCTTTTGAGCCTTTAAGCCATTTTCTTTGACAGCCTCATATGTAGCCTAATCCATTTTTTAAGACCATAATTTGATCCAAATTCCTAAGCGCTTTAAACTGTAAAGTCATGTGACAAAATAAAAGGAAATTGGGTGAGAGTGATGCCTTAAAGTGAATTGGTACTTGAATTTGTTATAAAAAAGAATGGTTATTATAGAGGTGTGTTATAAAAAAAAATGAAAAATGAAATGAAAAAGAAAAATGCAAAGTTGATTCTATTTAAAATTGAATAACAAAAGAGGTGAGAAGGGGTGGTAGATTAAAAGAAAGTAGAAAGGTCGTTTGAAAGAAAGTGTAAATGGCATAATGTGATGTATTAAAGCGCTTAGGGAACTTAGTCACTATTTCTGGCCAAAATAGTCCTACCCGTCCCTTAGCCTACATTACAACCTGTAAAGACCTATTTGATCCTAAGCTTAACATTCTGATATTAGTAGAGCATTACACTAAGGGCAAGTCTATGGTCATCAGTTGCAACATATGAATTCTTTGTGAGAGTGAGAGCAAGGATAATCTTATACCCATGTTTTGAAAAATGAAATACTTGTGAGTAATTATGGGTGATATATTGTGAGACACACATGGTTGATGAGTTTTGGGTAGTCTTGTATGATTCTTTGTGCCTTAACTTTCGAATATGAATTAACCATCATCACGAGTCTATGTTGGAGGTTGAATTGTTTCTAGTAGTGATCAGAAAACTACTCTGTGTTAATAATTGTCGTGCCTATCTTGATGAATAGTTTGTGCTGTTTCTGTGAAACCCTAAGTAAATGTTTATATGGACATGATATATTGTCCGAGGACGAACAAAGCTTTAAGTGTGGGGTGTTGATGTTAGGCGTATTTACACGCCTAAAGCACCTTAATTTACCCATATTTTAGCTAAGTTTTAAGGACAAGATATATAATTCCTGCACTTTTAGTCCATTTTCCTGTAAGTGAGCTAACCAACGTGATTAGCAAGATTTCAGGTATTTATTATGAAGATTTCAGCATTTTATGGACTGTTGGACGCCAAAGGAAACTTCACGTAAGAAGGAAGGCAGCTTCTGGAAGCTTGTGGACTGAAAGTGATGCATGGAGAACTTGTCCCGGACAAAAACAGCATTTCTAAAGACTTGGGGGATCAGCAGTAACTTAGTAGGATTAGGACAAGTATGCAGTAACCCAGTAGGACTAGGACAAGGATAAAAACCCTATTTCAGTAGGACTAGGACAAGGATGTTATAAAAACCCTATTTGCTGAATTTTTCAGGAAGCTTTTTATTATTCACTCATTCATTAATTCAAGTCTTTTTCATTCAACTTCCGCTCCTAATTCACGTTACAATTGTTAATAGAGAAAAATGCTAACTCGTGGGAAACACCAAGAGGAAAAACGTCAACCTTGTTGTGACGCCACACTCCTCTCCAACGTGAGATCATTCTAGTTTTGATATGATGATGATGTTTATTGTGATCTCCGTTGCGCTCATGAGTAGCTAAACTTCTCTGTTAGGGTTATGGAAGCCTTATGATATACTACCTATTGCTATGAGTTTGTGAAAACTTGATACGTATGTTGCGTATATCATTACTCTCTTCATCTTAATTGAATTCTTGTGGTTGCAAACATATAGAATACGCCAGTATAGCATTAACTTGTTCGAAAGAAAAGTTACATGTCTGGAAAAGAGAAAATGACAAGGAAATAGGGCTACCAACCCCTGTTTAAAAGTTAGTGTTGTAACTGGATTAACCTCTTGGAGAATTCGTACCATTAGTATACGCTTTAAGCTCGAAAGAGTTAAAGTGATATAATCCTTGATGGTCGAAAGACACTAGGATTTACCATAGAATACGAATCTCTATAAGCGCATGCATGTCTGAATTCCGCATAACTCATAGCCAATAGATACGTAAAACTCATAAGGTGGACATAACCCTAACTTACAATTCTCATTGATTAAAACCTACTAAACATTCCATTTTTCTTTGTTACTTTGATACTCTTAATTCACGCTACAATTAAATCCCCCCTTTTTCATAGAATTTTCGATCAACAGTCTACTAATCGTTGCATACTTAGTGACCAAGTATTCCCTGTGGGATTCGACACCCAACCCAGTTGGGTTCTATATTTGACAACGACTGCTTACACTCTTACGAGAGCTGTAGTTTGAGCGTTATCAGTGGGCCCAGAGGTCGGGCAGAATTTTGGTCGAAAATCGATTGAGATACACCAGGCAGACTGAGGAGCGGCCTAGTATGGGCCATTTTTTAGATCGGGGGGTTTGGGTGGTCAAATAAGCGAAACGGTGTGAATGGGTCATTTTCGGGCTAAATCGGTGTGCTACATCCTACGGTTTACAGGCTAAGCCTAGGGACTGTGCTTGATTTAGACTAAAAATTGATCGGGTTGCCCCTGTCAGGCTGAGGAGCGGCCTAATATAGGGCATTTGTGAGAACGGAGAGGTTTGGGTAGTCAAACGGGGGAAACAGCGCGAGCGGGCTATTTTTGGGCCAAATCGGTGTGCTATAGCCCACAATTTTTGGGGTGGGCTTGGGGCCAGGTGAGAGTTTTGCTGAAAATCGATCAGGCTTCCCCAAGCAGGTTGGGGAGCGGCCTATTGTGGGGCCATTTTTTTAGAATAGGGCGGTTTGGGAGGTCAAACTGGCGCGAACGAGCCCTTTTTAGGCCAAATTAGTGTGTTATAGCCCAAGATTTTTGGGTTGAGTCCGGCGGTCGGACGTGTTTTTTGTTATAAATCACCGGGTTTCCCTAGGAAGGCTGGGGAGCGGCCTAGTATGGGCCATTTTTTAGAATGGGGCGATTTGTAAAGTCAAACGGGTGAAACATTGAACGGGCCATTATCGGGTCATATAGATGTGCTATAGCCTATGGTTTTTACAGTGGACCCAGGGGTTAGGCGTGATTTTTACTAAAAATTTGGGCTACCCGAGGCAGGCTGGGGAGTGGCCCAATTTAAGCCATTTTTGTGAATCGGGTGTTCTGGGTGGTCAAACGGGCAAAACGGTGCGAACGGGGCATTTTCGAGCCAAATCGGTGTGTTATAGCCCACAATTTTTAGGATGGGCCCAAGGCCCGGGTGTGATTTTGGCCAAAAATCAATCGAGCTGCCCCAGGCAGGCTGGGGAGCAGACTAGTGTGGGCCATTTTTTAAAAAGGGGTAGTTTATGTGGCCAAACGGGTGAAACAACGCGAACAAGCCATTTTCGGACCAAATCAGTAAGCTATAGCCCACGGTTTATGGGGTGGGCCTAGGGGTCGAGCATTATTTTAACCTAAAATCAATTGGGCTACACCAAGCAGGGACCCGGTAGCGGTCTTTTGAGGGTCATTTTTGAAAATGAGGTAGTTTGGTTGGTCAAACAGGCAAAACAGCATAAACAAACTATTTTCGAGCCAAATCGGTGTACTATAGGCCCCAAATTTTGGGGTAGGCCTGAGCGTCGGGTGTTCTTTTAGCCTAAAATTGATCGGACTGCCCCAGACAAGCCGGGGAGCAGCCTAGTGTGCCCTATTTTTTAAAACGGGCGGTTTGGAGGTCAAACGGGTGAAACAATGCGCCCACTGGGCCTAGGGACGGTACGTGATTTTTGCGGGAAATCGACCGATATGCCCTAAAAAAGCTGGGAGCGGCCTAATATGGGCCATTCTTGAGAATGGGGCGGTTTGGGTGGTCAAACGGGCAAAACGGCACGAATGGGTCATTTTTTAGCCAAATCAGTGTGTTATAGCCCATCGTTTTTGTGGTGGGATCGGGATTTGGGCGTGATTTTAACCAAAAATCGACTGGGCAGGTCGCCTAGGGAGCGGACTAGTGTGGGCCATTTTTTAGAACGAGGCAGTTTGAGGGGGTCAAACGAGCGAAACGGCGCGAACGGGCTATTTTCGGGCCAAATCGGTGTGCTATATCCCACGAATTTTAAGGTAGTGATCTTGGGTAAATTTATACACCTAAGCACCATAACTTACCCATACTTTAGCTAAGTTTTGAGAACAAATTGCTTAGTTTCTTATGTTTTTATTCTACTTTTTATGTAATCGAGCTAACCTATGTGAGTAGCAATGATTTCAGGTGTAAAAGACGTAGACGAAGACATAAAGGGACCATGGATTGTGGATGGAATTAGACACAAATAAAAGTAGCATGTTGGATGCAATGTGGCGCCTAAAACTAGGTCCCAATACTATTTAGTCATTAAATTAAGTCTAGGGACTTGGAGGGAAATTAGGGAGAAAAGTTACTTAAAATACCCCAAGCTGAATATTCATGTATTATTCTGTATCTTTTGAATTGAGAGTGGTGGCTTAGCGCAAAGGAGAGAAACACCTTCATTTTGCTCATGTACTATTCTATCAAGACAATTTCTTTTGACGTTTTGGTAAGATAAACATTATTATTTTGATTCCTTCTTTATTCATGAGCAGCTAAGTTTATTAGTTAGGGTTAAGGAAGCCTTGTAACATAAAATCTATTACTTTGGGTTTTGAATTCATCATGCATTGATTTGTTTATATCATACTCCCTTCGCTTATCTTGAATTCTCGTGGTTGCAAACATAGAGGATGCGCCTTAAAACACAACTTGTGCGATAGAAAGGTTGATGTTAGGAAAAGAGTGTAGTGACAAGAAAGTAGGATTTTCAACCCCTATTTCATATGTTAATGCCTTAATAGGATAAACAACTTGGAGATTTCGCATTGTTATTGTAAGCACTTTTGATTCGAGAGAACTAAAGTAAATTAGTCCTTGATGGTTGAGAAACACTAGGATTAAGTTATAGAATACTTTCTCTATAAGCATGATGCATGTATGAATTCGTAAAACCCAATAGTAGAAAGTATTGAAAACTACAAGGTGGACATAACCCTAGCTTGCTATTTCTCTAAATTCGAATACTACTACACATATCTCATCTTGTTAAACTGAAACCATTAATTTGTGAACTAAATCAAATCCCCCTATTGTTTTACAGAAACAAATGATTAAAATACAATGACCACTTACACTCTTGTAAGAGAGTTGTAATTTAGGCGTATCAGGTGGGCTCGAGGTTGGGTGTGATTTTGAACGAAAATTGATAGAGTACCCCAGGCAGGCCGGGGAATGACTTAGTGTGGTCCATTTTTAAGAACAGGTCAATTTGGGTGGTCAAATGGGTGAAATGGCATGAATAACCCATTTTTGAGATAAATCGGTGGGCTATAACCCACGGTTTTGGGGGTGGGCCCGAGGGTCAGGCGTGATTTTAGTTAAAAAATGATTGGGTTGACCCAGGAAGGCTAGAGAGCAGCCTAATATGGCCATTTTTGAAAATGCGGAGGATTGGGTGGTCAAATGGGCAAAACATCGCGAACAGGCCATTTTCAAACCAAATCGGTGTGCTATAGCCCACGGTATTCGGGGTAGGTCAGTGGTCGGGTGCGATTTTGGGTGAAAATCTATCAGAATGCCCTAGGCTGGCTGGGGAACGACCTAGTATGGGATATTTTTTAGAGAGGGGTAGTTTGGGTGATCAAATGGCAGAAACGGTGCAAACGGGCCATTTTCAATCCAAATCGGTGTGCTATAGCCTAAAGTTTTAAGGGTGGGCCTAGGGGTCGGGTGTGATTTTGGCTGATAATCGACTCGGTTGCCCCAGGCACTCTAGAGAGCGGCCTAGTGTGGGCCATTTTTTAGAACGAGGCGATTTAGGTGGTCTAATGGGGAAAGTGGCGGCATGTTAGAAGATATGTGGCGCCTAAAAGTATTATGTTCGATGCAATGTGGCGCCTAAAACTAGGTCCCAACACTATTTAGTCATCAACTTAAGTCTAGGGACTTGGAGGGCAATTACGAAGAAAAGTTACATAAAATACCCCAAGCTGAAAATTCATGTATTATTCTGTATCTTTTGAATTGAGAGTGGTGTCTTAGCGCAAAGAAGAGAAACAACTTCATCTTGTTCACGTACTATTCCATCAAGACAATTTTTTTTGACGTTTTGTTGACACCTAATTTTTGTCCTCCACAACTACGTTAAATCTTGAGTTTATTCTATTTTCAAATAAAATCAAAACAATTAGCTTTTCCAAATAAATGCATTTTAAAATATGTATTTGGGCTAAATTTGTTATTTAAGTGATAATTATATATTTTCGTATTTACATATACGAGATTGTATAAATGATGTCATTTAAATGAACATTCTGATCAATATCGAATTTTAATTAAGGATAATCTTGAAAATAAATTTAAATGATTAAAATCTTGATAAAAATATAATTTGCTCAGAAAAATAATTTATTTGGATAAATGTTCTTTTAATTTTACCGAATCAAGAAACTCAAGATTAAACAAGGTCTTAATTTGTATCAAATCTCAATTAATTTTAGTTAATTTATTAAATTTGACCATAATTGAAATCGAGTTGATCACAATTGCAATGCAATTGATCAAATTGATATCCAATTTGGTTAATATTTAAGTAAAATTGGCTATAAATTAATTTAATACGGCCATTTTTTTTAAATTACCAATTTCTACCCCCATTTATTTTTAAATTGGGCCACATTAATAATCCTCCTTATCTCTTCTTCTTCACAAAGACCCGATATTCAACATCAACAAACAGCAACATCAACCAACAACCCGTAACCAACCCTTTGTAGTCCTCTTGACGCAATCCCGTACAAGAAGACCCTCGAACCTTCTAGAAACGAGCTAGGTGTCCTCCTCTAACGTCCAACTCCGCGAATTTCGGGATTATTGGTACGATTTCGTACATACTCGACTGGTTTCCATTGGCTTTGAGGAAAAATTCGTTTTGCCCTAATCTAATTGGTCCACCTTTTTTTTTAACTTCGAGGGAAAATCCAAAATGGGTACATGGTAGATGAGAATCCAAGCTGTAGAAAGATTTGAATTTCAAATCCCACAATTTTGAAAATCTCCAAAATACTTTATTCATCTCCTATATAAGGGAACCTTCGTTCTTTGTTTTAGGGGGGGGGGAATTGGGGTTGAAAATTCTGGGATAGGAAATAGGGGGGATTTTTTTTCGATCGGGGAGAGCCCCAAAACAAACCCTAGAAGTCTCTCTACAAAAGGGTTGACCGGAAAAACGAGGATTTTTTTCATCTCTTTTCTCTTCTTATTTCCCTTTTGAGTTGGAAGTTTTAGAGGCAAAGGTGGGTTCGAAATATTTTCAGAAAAGTTGAGGGTTGAAAATATTTAGTTTGAAAATATGGGGTGTTTCAAAATCTCTAAGAGGAAAAAGCAAAGGGACGCTCTGTTGGTGGTCGACGTCGCGAAATTCCGATAGCGACAAGTTTGCTGATAGCTCGTCGTTCCGTTTGCTGCCCCAGAGGAGGTGAATATACCCTTTTCTCTTAAACTCATCATTATCTACTTCATCCCCCTTTCTCTCTGTAGGATTAGTCACTATTTTAATGTCCATTACGAATAATGTTGGGCTTTGTTTTCTGTAATGGGCCATGATGGCTTTAGGGGGTTATCTTTGTGCGATTATTGTTATGCCATTTCGTGGAAGTAATGCTCATGTGGTAATTCTCAAAGTGATTATGTCAAATGCACTATCCTTTAATTGGTACCGTTGGTCATCTGAAGTTATAGCGTGAATAAGCATTAATATCATCAAGATTGCGCCTTTCGTTTCTAATCTCCCTTTTGATACATCATCCCTACCATACTAGGCTAAAAGTTAGTATAATCGTTTGTTCAGTGATTTCAGTTTTGTGTTACTCCTCTTAGTTTTGAAAACTATTGTTCAAACCTTAATGGCGTTAGTTAATTATATATTTAACCTGGGTACTCGTTCCCGTATGCTGCTAATGGTTTGATTTGCTGGCTCTATGTCTGAATGTGCCTATTTTAGTCTAGTTATGTCTTCATTGGTATACCCTACTCTGATTTGCCCTAGTTTCTTAGGTCTTTTCATTAATATAAGATCACTGGAGGTAGTTTAACTTATTGAATCAGCGGGCTTTAGACTACCTCGTAGTCCTGGACCTTTGAGACTGATAGAGGTGGTGGATGTACATCTGTGGTAAGGCGATAGTCCAAGAAATTCTCGCTAATCCTATCTTGGGCTTTCGAAAATCCCTTTCTAGGTGAGGTTAACAAGAGGGTAAGGAAGGCCTCGCAGATGTATTTCTGAAGAAGTGCAGACAGCGTCCTCGTTCTATATCAAAGAAAGAGTGTTACCTCATTCATTCATTGTAAATAAATTTGCCTAGATGTTACAACCGGCCTAATTACCCCAACTTCGAAGAATGTCTAGCCTTTCACCCTACATTATTTGCTCCATTCGTTTTGATGATTAGACACAGGGTAGATCTTCGCCATATCTATCCTCAGAATCAAATCTTTGGTTAGTTTTGTGTTTCCTCGGATAGTCGGTTGTTCATCCAAATTGCTCTTCCTTTCCTATTCTTTACTTGTTGACTTAATTATGGCTCATTTGCCTAGAACTTCTGGAGTTCTGTAAGGCTCCTTCCAACTATCGAATAATTCTCGAGTGTTTTATTGTTTATCCCTCCCAATCTGCTTAGAGTTCATTGTGCCGTTAATATCGACCTTTCTCGACATATTAGTATGAACGTCAATATAATTGAAATGCGGTTTACTTGATAAACGTCATAGTTGTGTAACCTATTAGTTTAAGTTTAGATTTTCTTTGCAAAATAGTGTTTCGTTCTTGGGAAAACTGTGATATCACGATGCTTCTAGTTTCAGTTTTTTAGAGTATGGTGTGTGTTATTATATTACATGACTATGCCATACTTAAATCACCATCTTGAAGTCTATCTGAATCATTGCAGTTGATTGTTTGTTTATCAAATTATCATATTGCTTCTCCCTGTAGCCTTTCGTATTTTAGGTGTATTAATTTCGTTTCCTTTTTTCTTCTTTTGCATGACAATCCGTCGGAGTCCAAACGGACTCTTCGCATTTTCTGATGGACCAATAAGGCCTGCCCATTAAGTCAAGCCTGAAAGAGAGTTTGAGATTACATTTTGCATGGATAAGGAAATCGGAAGATGGAAAATGGGTTAAAGTCCCATCGATGAAGCAACAAGGAGGCTTAAAAGTCTCATTCCTCCATTAGTTCCTCTTTTATTGTATTTGTTTAGTTGTCTATTTATTTATTCATTTGTTTAAGTTATTCATTCATTTGGGCCACGAAGCCAAAGTTGTACTTAATACAGGTGAAGCGAGACTCGAGCTAAAGTCTCGAAAAGTAGAATTAGGACAGGTGAAGACGGATCGAAAACCCAACTAGACTAGGATAGGGTTTATCGATTTGGGTCCAATGGCCCAAGTCCCTTTATTTCTCCCTCTCTTTTCTTTATACTTTTTTTATGTGCTTCTTTGCGAATCTAGCTAAATCCCTAACTAAGTCACTAAAAAACTGATTTCGCGAAAAACTTCCCTTTAATCAATTACTTTTCTAACAAATCGATTTTCCAAAAGTTAGTCAAAAGAATATTTTCAAATAGCCCGGATAACCGCAAGTTAGCGGACGTTTCAGGTGCCTAACACCTTCTTAAAACATTAATAGGAACCACTTAGTCGGAATCTCTAACTTAAAATGATTTTCCTATTTTGAATTTTTTTGAAGTAACTCTCTAAAGGTTTTCTTAATTCCTTTTCAAAATTAAGTGGCGACTCTCAAAAAGTCAAAATTTCTCCGCAAAACAGAAATTGCGACTCTGCTGGGGATCTCTAACTAGGTTCTAACCAAATGTTTGATTTCGTCTTTTGATTAACTGTTTATGTGTTTCGATTCTGTAGAGTATAATTATCGCATCTCATGGCATATTCCTACATTATTTAAACTGTTTTGGGGTTTCGTGGGTATCTCGGCCCCTATTGATCAATTCCAAAAATGTGTTCGAAATACAAATAGTTTATTAGCACGTGAGTCGTCTGATGGTTGTTTGTATTTTCAAACTCAAGTTGTCCGCTTGAGAACCAGTGTTCAAACCCACTCTAGATACCTAGGATAGAGCGAAACCAAAACCCTATTTCAGCCATGAGCCTAGGACGACCCAATACCCGAGCGGGGTATTGGGCCCATTAGAAAACCTGCCCTGTGTCTATTGACCCCGAGTCAATTACAGACGAATCGTATTTATGTGTTGAAGAAATATATGCTTGTCTAATTCAATCCATTACCCTTTGGGGGACGGGGGAATGCTTATTTTTGTTTGCTTTCGTATAGGTATGGCTCAATTGCATTCCCACGAGAAGTTCAAGATGGTTACTAAATCCAACGATGACCTGAAACTATGGTGGGACTATAAGAGCGTAGAAGAGAGAAAAATTGTTAGAACACACATCGGATACCTACCTTCATTGATCGAAATGGATGCTTGGCCCAAAATGATCCATGTACTTACTACTTTTTGGGATGATCAAAATATGGTGTTTCGCTTCGGGGATGTGGAATTGACTCCTACCATTGAAGAAGTGTTAATTTGCTATGAGAGTATTGAAATGTGTTTCAAGAGAAAGGAAAAAACTGATAAGAATATTTTAGTTCCTGCCGTGTAGGACCATCAAACAATCAAAGAGGCTTTTTTAACTGACGACGACACCTGGCTAGAGGAACGTGATGGAGCAACTATCACTTTTCGGGAGTTGTATCGTCGTTTTGGAAGATTCAATGCCTTCCATAAATTTGGACATAAATTTGAGTCCGAAGCAAAATGGAAGGAGATGAGAGCCTTTGCGTTTGCGGTAGGTCTACTCGGAACCATGGTGTTCCCACAGGGGGAAATGGCACAATTCATCCAAGGGTTGTTACGGTGGCTCATGCACTTTTCTTTGGAGTAGATTACGATTCTAACAAGGTATTCCATAATTTAGCTCCCATGATTATCGCTGACATACATCGAGCCTTGGGAAGGTGTCAAGTCGAAAATCGTTTCTTTCAAGGTTGCAACCTCATATTACAATGGTGGATTATGAAGCATTTGGTAAAGGATTCGAGAACGGTACAACATGATCATAAAACAAGGGTGGATATGCTGGCTTCGCACGACATGTGGTTGTTTCTACACAAGTTCAAAAGGGAAGCATCTCACAAATTTTGGTTTAAGACTTTCGGAGAATTAAGAGATGACGATGTGCAATGGTCCATTAACTCTCTTCGTTCAGGGAAATAACCATTCGAGGGGGCAAGTGTCCTTTCCTAGTGCTTCCTGATCTCAGAGGGACCCGTCCCTACAATCCTGGCAGAGTTCTTAGGCAATTCGAGATCAAGCAGGAGGCACCACAAATAGATTCCATGCTTAGGTTTTTCACCGAATACGACGAAAGTGAATCTCCACTCAAAGACGGCATGATAAATGGATGGAGAAGAAGAAGGTGGACGGAAGTGACTTTTCGTATAGAGCATGACCCTGAAGTCAGCGACACTTACAAGGAGTGGTTGAAAAAGAGCCTCGCCGGAGCATTGATTCCGGGACCAAATGTGCCCACTCGGGTTGTGGATGTAGAATTCGAGCAACAAATTCGGCTCCACAAGCTACAAGATGAGTTCCAGAAAAGTGAAATCGTGCACTGGCAGGTACACATGGAGGATGCTTTAACAATACGTATGTTGAGGGAAGAGCTAAAAAGAGCTAGGCAAGAGGCTGATGATGCTAGGCAGTGTTTAATCAATTTGGATGATAGCATGGCCTCTCAACTCGATAGTATAGGGAAAATGACTTACGACAGCAACGCACAATTATGCGGGAGTCATCTTATCATCAATAGGTATCAAATAGCACAGGAGGTCAACAAGGCAAAGAAAGCAAAGGCAGACGAAGGAGCCTCCAGTAGCTAGTTTTTCTATTTTCCCTGCACGGGAACTTATCTTCTTTCATGTTATTTCCCTTTTTTCCTAAAGATTGTATCCCTTTTTCGTTAACTTTTGTAGGCGTTTATGCCTTTTTTCGTGTCTATATAAGTTGGGGGTTAATGGATTGTCTTCGAGGAAGCATATATTTTCTTCAAAAATTGTTAGGCCTGAACCCTTGGCTCAAAAAGGGTCACCCCAGCTAGGATACGCGTTACTATAATGTTTTTGTGTGATATAATTGTTTTATGTGCTTATGTGCATTTGTTTGGATCAAAGGCAAGTTTATCCACTATGTCCTATGGATGAATTTGGCTATGACTCAAATAACTCTATGTGGTTATTTCTTGTCAAATATTTTGCATTACTTATCACATACGGAAACTAACACATCTGCCTTTGAGTTGTTTTACTTTACAGATAATAGAAATTAATCTGTGTTGATATAAGTTAGCAGAACATCCCTACTTCACCCGATCGAAAGCGCACAAAATCCCATCCTCTGACCATCATTCAAAAATGACAAAAAATGACAAAGAAAGCGCACTGACTATCCGGGACAATGTGATAGCGGAACAGAATGAGATGATTGCGGAACTTGCGAGAAAGTTAGAAATGCTTCAGGAAGAAATAAATTGCACTCGGGATTTGGCTAACTTGGCCATCACCATCAATGCCCCCGCTTCGGGAGAACACGGGACTCCACTCCAAATTCCTCCCCTCAGCACCCCTACTCTTGGGGATCATCCAAATAACGTATCGTCCGTCTCCACTCCCCCATTTGTCCAAAATACCAATCGTGAAAATAACCCAGACGCGTACCATCCGCAAAATCCATCTCTAACCCCACAGAACCCGTCTTCGAATCCATTCTCAAATCCTTAAAACACGTTTTCAAAACAACAAAATGCATTCCCAAATCCGTAAGATTCACTCTCAAACCCACAAAATACATCAAACCTACCTTTGAATCCCCTAAATTCATTTACAAATCCGTAAAACCCCTCTCATATTCCGCCAAACTACTCGCAAAGTCCACAGAATCTTTCCCATTTCCAAAACGTCCTCCCCACTTACCAACCAAATTCCTTTCATACGCAAAATCAAGCCCCCCTCCAAATCCCCCTTAGGCCATCATATCCCTTGATATCTATGAACCCCTTTCTAATCTCGAGATGGACCATTACGAGGAGAAGGAAAGAGAGTGGAGGACCGAGCATGAAAGAAATTTGCTAGATATGAAGGAAGATATCAGGAGGATCGAAGAGTCTCATGGAGCCAGGGACCACGGCGGTTTGGGGTATGACGACTTATGTGTTCACCCGGGAGTAGACCTACCAGATGGGTATAAAGTCCCTAAGTTTGAAAGGTTTGACGGTACCGGAAACCCAATGGCCTATCTAAGAAGGTACTGTGAGAAACTGGTAGGGATAGGAAAAAACGAGGCGTTGTTGATGCGCCTATTCAGTCGAAGTTTAAGCGGCAAAGCCTTAGAATGGTTCATGTCTCGGGAGACGAAAAGATGGACTGGTTGGAAAGCATTGTCCAAGGGTTTCCTTGACAGGTTCACACTCAACATTGAAATAGTCCCTGATCGATATTCACTAGATCGGATCAAACAGCGAAATGACGAGAGTTTTCGAGACTATGCTTTTTGTTGGAAGAAAGAAGCTGCCAAAGTGCAATCCCCCATGTTTGAGGAAGAAATGGTATCCTTATTCTCTCGCGCTCAAGAAAGAGAATATTATACCAAGATTGTGTCCGCTGTCAGGGCAACTTTTGCGGACTTGGTAAAAATAGGAGAATCATTGGAAGAAGGCATTCAGACAGGGAAAATTTCCAAACACCCGACGTCGTCTGGGACTGTCATGTTCTCAAAGAAGAAAAAGAGATATTTAGGTGCGATTTCTGCTGATTTTGTTGCGAAAACAAAAAAGAGGTTCAACTCTAGGAATGTTTTCTCTTCTCCGCCTTCACCAAGCCTTCAACATGTATTCTATGCCCACCCCCAATACCAAGCTCCACAGCCAAATATCTCCTTCCAATACCAAGCTCCACTCCCAAACCTCCAATCCTCATACCAAGCTCCACAGCCAAATATCTTTCCCCAATAACCAGTTCCACATCCAAATTAGCAGTCTCATTTCCAATCCACTCCTCCAAATAACCGAATAAATTCCCAAGCTCCTCCAAATTATCACCAAGTACCTCCTCCTACAAATAAAAGCCATTATAACCCCCCCCCCCCATGTCCAAACCACGAAAAGAAACCTCCCCGGAACTTCACCCCATTAGCTGAAAGTCGCACCCAATTATTTGAAAGATTGAAGAATGTTGGTCATTTGTAACCAATGCAACCAAGGCCTGTCAATCCCAACTCTTGATTTTTTAATGCAAGTCAACATTGTGCCTATCATTCAGAAGCAGTGAGGCACAGTACTGAGGATTGTATCTACCTGAAACATAGGATCCAGGATTTAATCGATCAGAAGGTCATCACGCTCCAGGCACCTACACCAAATATTAACAGTAATCCATTGCACAATCATGGGGGACCTATAGTTAATATGATTGAAATCGAGGGTGAATGGGCGTCTAGAAAGATCATTACTAAGGTGAACTCTGAAAACCCCAAAAGGGCAAAAGAGGTAGGAAAGATAGAGAGGGTTGTGGCTGCCTTAAGTGTCAACGATAAAGCCCCATTTATAGTGATGACGGCTCCAAGTCAGGTTCACCCTCCCCCATAAAGGAAGGAATTCATTGTACAGACTGTTGCTGCCCAAGGGATGACGCGGTCGGGACGATGCTATATCCCTGAGGAATTGACGAACAAAAAGGATTCACAGAAAAGGCCAATCACTGAAGGAGAGGCTGAGGAATTTTGGAGGCGTATGCAACAAAAATATTACTCAATTGTGAAACATTAAGAGAAAACACCAGCCCAAATCTCTATTTTGGCACTATTAATAAGTTCGCAATACCACCGACAAGCTTTATCGAAGGTTTTCGATGAAGCATATGTTCCCGCAGGAATGAGTGTTGAGAACCTAGCTGCGATGATAGGAAACATTGTGGGGAATCATCGCCTATCATTTAGTGATGAAGAGTTGCCGTTTGAAGGAGCAATGCATAACAAAGCCCTGTGTATCACTATTATTTGCCGAGATTATGCGATTAATTAGGTATTAATAGATGATGGATCTGGTGTGAATATTTCCCCCCTCTCTACGTTGGTTCAAATGGGTTATGATCTGGGGAAAATTCGTCAAAGCCACGTAAATGTGAGAGCAATCGATGGAGGGCAGAGAGATACCGTAGGAGAAATTGATTTGTATATCCAAATGGGACCTGCTGAGTTCAAAACTAAGTTTCATGTTATGGATATCCATCCTAGCTACAACTTGCTCTTGGGAAGACCATGGATACATGGTGCAAAGGCAGTTTCGTCACCCCTTCATCAATTATTGAAGTTCATTTGGGAGGATCATGAAGTAGCCATCCAAGGACAAGGAAGTTGAGCGGATCGTCCCAATGGTTATGTGCCGGTGATTGAAGATGTTCCAAAAGGTAGCAGTTTCTATACAGTGGAAATTGTAAATGTTGTGGACAGGGATTCAACGTCTAAAGTGCCAATGCCTTCTGTCTACAAAAAGATTGCGACGGTGATGTTAAGAAATGGGTTCGAACCTGGTCGAGGTTTGGGTAAGGATCTACAAGGAATTCTCGAGCCTATTTTGATCCCAGAGAATGGCTCTAAGTATGGGTTAGGATATCATCCTACCAAGAAGGATAGGGTTGAGGATGAGTCAGAGAAGAGTCTATTTAGGCCCTTGCCACTCCTGTTCCAGTTATTTCCTTTATGAGAGGTGTCAGATGATGATGGTCTTAGGGATGGGATAGAAGATTTGTTCGAGGGATGCAATGTTGTACCAGAAGATCTCCCAAAGTCCAGCGGGGTGAAGCAGATTGCGCCAGGGGAGGCCTTGCAAAACTAGACCTCCACTCCACTCATAACCCGTCGCCCGTCGTGGTAGATGAAAGGGCAATTACTAATCATTTTTAAAATCAGTGATGATCCGGAGGAGGCCCCACGATCCACCTTTTATATCTCAAAACTTTTTTTTGTATTTTACTGCTTTCAAAAAGGCATGGACTTGTATTTGCGCAAGTCATGAGCCATGATTTTGTAATTATCTCTCAAATTTCAATGAAAAAGCCTTTATTTATTTAGAAAATTCTATTATCTCTAAAATACTCCTAGTCATATATTTTGTTATTATCTTGTTATCATCTAACTTGGTTTGTTTGTCCCTTACAGTAACAGCAACTTAAAATTTGCCAATGTCATGTCATGTCAAATTTTAAACAAACAAAATGAAGGGAACGATGATGATTGGAAGGACGGTGATGAGGAACACTTAGTTAAAGATATGGAGGAGTTTTGAGAATCGGGAAAAACCCAACCTGGAGGAAACTGAAACAGTCAACCTCGGAGATCATGATGAAATCAAAGAAACAAGCATCAGTTTCCACCTGGCGGAAGTACAAAAGAGAGAGCTCATTCACCTGTTGCGGTAATATATTGACGTGTTTGCTTGGTCCTATGATGACATGCCGGGATTCAGCACCAGTATTGTGTCGCATAAGTTGCCGATAAATTCGGAGTTTGATCCAATCAAGCAAAAAATACGGAAATTCAAGCCAGATTTAAGTCTAAAGATCAAGGAAGAAGTGACAAAACAAATCCAGTCTAAGGTTGTGGAGGTCACAAAATATCCGACGTGGTTGGCCAACATTGTCCCTGTGCTGAAGAAGGACGGCAAGATTCAAATTTGTGTTGACTATAGAGACTTGAATAGAGCCAGTCCTAAAGATAATTTTCTGTTGTCCAACATCCACATCCTCATCGATAACTGTGCAAAGCATGAAATGCAGTCATTCGTTGATTGTTTCGTCTGGTATCATCAGATATTGATGGATGAGGAAGATGCAGAAAAAATGGCTTTTATTACGCCCTGGGGTGTTTATCATTACAGGGTAATGTCGTTTGGTCTCAAGAATGTGGGTGCAACATATATAAGGGCTATGACGACGATTTTCCATGATATGATTCATAAAGAGATTGAGGTATACGTGAATGATGTAATTATCAAATCCCTCGAGAGTTTGGATCATCTGACTCATCTAGAGAAATTCTTCAACAGAATAAGAAAGTACAGTTTGAAGTTAAATCCTGCTAAGTGTGCTTTTGGTGTGCCATCAGGGAAGTTGCTGGGGTTCATAGTCAACAGAAGAGGCATCGAGCTAAACCCATCCAAAATCAAAACAATTCAGGACTTTCCACCGCCGAGGACCAAGAAGGAAGTCATGAGTTTCATGGGTCGTTTGAATTACATTAGCAGATTTATCGCTCAATCGACAGTCATATGCGAGCCAATTCTCAAAATATTGAAGAAAAATGCATTGAATAAGTGGACAGAAGAATGCCAGAGAGCTTTTGACCGCATCAAGGAATACCTGTCTGCACCGCTGGTTTTAGTGCCGCCAAGAGAAGGAATACCATTGTTGCTTTATCTGTCAGTCTCAGAACATGCTTTCGGATGTGTCCTCGGGCAACATGATGAGACCGGTAGGAAAGAAAAAGCCATTTACTACTTGAGTAAAAAATTCACACCATATGAAGCCCGTTACACTCTTGTAGAAAAGACATGTTGTGCTTTGACTTGGGCAGCACAAAAGTTGAGGCATTATCTGTCGTCCTACACAACATACCTCATCTCGAGAATGGATCTGTTGAATTATATATTTCAGAAGGCCATGCCTACAGGAAAGCTAGCCAAGTGGAAAATATTGCTGAGTGACGTTGACATTGTGTACGTAACCCAAAAGGCAATCAAGGGGCAAACCTTAGCGGATCATTTGGCAGAAAATCCGGTTGATGAGGAATACGAGCCACTTCGAACTTACTTCCCAGATGAGGAAATTTTATTCGTAGGGGAAGATACTACAAAGATTTACCCCGGATGGAGGCTATTCTTTGATGGGGCGGTCAACTTTAAAGGTTCAGGAATCGAAGCAATTTTGGTGTCAAAAACGGGCCAACATTATCCGGTAACTGCTAAGTTGCATTTTCCATGCACCAATAACATGGCTGAATATGAGGCTTACATCCTGAGTCTCAAATTGGCACTTGATATGGGTGTTCGTGAATTGTTAGTTATCGGAGATTCAGATTTGTTGATTCACCAGGTACGGGGAGAATGGGCGGTAAAAAATCCCAAGATTACTCCTTATGTGGAGCTAGTGCAAGAATTATGCGAAAGATTCAAAGAAGTTGATTTCAGACATATCCCACGGATACAAAATGAGTTTGCTGATGCTTTGGCCACCATATCTTCCATGATTCAACACCCAGATCAGAGTTACATTGATCCTTTGGAAATAAGCTTGAAAGAGCAACCCGCGTATTGTGCGCACGTGGAAAAGGAGCCTGATGGAAAGCCTTGGTACTATGACATTAAGAGGTATTTGGAATCTAGAGTATATCCTGAATAGGCCAGTAACAACCAAAAGAAGACAATCCGGCGTTTGGCAAAGAACTACTTTCCAAGTGGGGAATTTCTTTTTAGGAGGACTCCTGATTTGGGATTCCTAAGATGTGTCAATGCTGCGGAAGCCAATAAATTGATAAAAGAGGTACACGCTGGAGTTTGTGGGCCCCACATGAACGGTTTTGCCCTTGCCAGAAAGATCCTGAAAACCGGTTACTTCTGGATGACTATGGAAAACGATTGTAGTAAGTATGTACAGAAATGTCCAAAATGTCAGATACACGGAGATCTAATTTGCATGCCTCCACATGAGATTTATGTGATAAGTTCCCCTTGGCCTTTTGTAGCTTGGGGTATAGACGTTATCGAACCGATAGAACCATCAGTATCGAATGGGCATAGGTTTATTTTGGTTGCCATCGATTACTTTACTAAATGGGTTGAAGCTGCTTCATACAGAGCCGTCACTAAGAAAGTGGTTGCAGATTTCGTCAAAAATAACCTGATTTGCCAATTCAAAGTGCCAGAATCAATCATTACGGATAATGGGGCCAACTTGAACAGTCACTTGATGAATGAAATTTGTGATCAATTCAAAATCGTGCATCGCAACTTGACTGCATACCGTCCTCAAATGAATGGAGTCGTGGAAGGTTCCAACAAGAATATTAAGAATATTCTGAGAAAGATGGTCAAAAATGATAGATCATGGCACGAGATGTTACCTTACGCCTTGCTAGGGTATCGCACGATGGTTCGAACCTCCACCGGGGCAACCCCATATCTATTGGTTTATGGAAATGAAACGGTGATACCTGCTGAAGTTGAAATACCTTCCCTAAGGATTATCCAAGAAGCCGGACTAAGTAACAAAGAATGGGTTCGTGCTCGCTATGAACAACTCATGTTGATTGATGAAAAGAGAATGGCCGTTGTATGCCATGGTCAGCTGTATCAACACAGGATGATTCGTGCCTTTAACAAGAATGTGAGAGTTCAAACATTTGAAGTGGGGCAACCGAATATTCCCTCACCAAGAGAAGTACAAGGGCAATTTCGCTCCAAACTGGCAAGGGCCATACATAGTTCGCAAGGTACTATCTGGAGGAGCTCTGATTTTGTCTGATATGGATGGCACAGAGTGGACCAAACCAATCAATTCTGATGCGGTAAAGAAATATTATGTTTGAAGGATGTTCTAGTTTTCGTGTTTCTTTAGTTAATTTACTTGTAATCGCGTTCTTAGTAATGTTGTTTTCTAGTATGTAACTGCCTAGAATTCTTTCCCTCTATGTACTAACGACGTTCGACCTGAATTCCCAAGAAAGGATACGTAGGCGGCCTATGTCGGCTTCGGTCAACCCCTTAGAATAATTTATCATTTCTCTTTATGTATGAACTACGTGATGACCTGAATTCCCAACAAAAGGGATACGTAGGCGGCCTATGTCGGCTTCGGTCAACCCATTAGATTTTTCTATATATATCCCTAGCGTAGTCCTGAACTACGTTTGACCTGATTCCTGCTTCAATGGGATATGTAAGCGCCCCAACGGCTCGGTCATATAACCCCAGGAAATAGAAACTGGGTAGAATTTTTTAGAAGGAATCTCGAAAATTCACAAGAGAAGATCAACGAAGAGAATGAAGACCAACAAAGACTTCAGATCCACTCGAGATGATATCATCTCAGACTACTTTAAACTGGGGCAGAAATTTTAAGGAGGTACTCAAAATTTCCACTAATATATTGAAATATATTTCAAATTCCCCAGCACTAGAGGTCGAAGTTGAGATTGGAGAATCACCACCTGTGATAAATTCTAGGAAGATTGAATCTCCGTCTTTGATAAAACTTCTGGTAGAGAGCCTCGACAATGCTGAATCCCTAGCAATCCTCCGTCAAACGTCGGACATTGTCCGAATCAAGAGAAAGATGGTCGTTGCACTAGCACATGACATGACTGGCAGAGATTTTCTAAAGTTTTATAGAAGCTTTCGAAACTATTTTCTAAAATTTAAGACTACTTTCAAAAATCTTCATAAATCTTTTAATTAGTATTTGCCTAGACATCAATTGGGACGGAGAGTCAGGGGTAGAGGTCCCAGCATGACGAAGCACCTGAAAGATGGCGAGGAGCAAATCAAGGATCGAAGGAGGTAAACACGGAGTAATTTCATTCAAACTAATCATTTTTCTGTGGATACAGGGATCAATACACAAAAATGAGAGTCTCTTTCAAAAAATCCCCAGCAAATTGGGAGCCACACCAGAGTAGCAATGCTCAAGAACGGTATTTTAGGGTAGCCCTTAAAATGGGTTTAATACCCATTTATTGAGGACCTTTTGATTTTTCCACCTCATTTCTTGAGATCATGGAACACAAACAAAGGCGTCTTATCTTCTTTACAAATATTGTATTTAGAAGTTTCCTAAAAATAGTCACTAGCAAAAGCGACTTTATGTCTACTAATCGTCTACCTTGAGTACAGGTACATGTAGAAAGCAAGACGCTGACAAAAAAAGTCAGGTAAAATTATTTTAAAATTTGCCAAGAGGGTCATCGCATATCATTGCCGCAAGGGCCATTGCATATCATTGCCGCAAAGGCCATTGCATATCATTGCCGCAAAGGCCATTGCATATCATTGTCGCAAGGGCCATTGCATATCATTGCCGCAAGGGCCATTGCATATCATTGCCGCAAGGGCCATTGCATATCATTGCCGCAAGGGCCATTGCATATCATTTCCGCAAGGGCCATTGCATATCATTGCTGCAAGGGCCATCACATATCATTGTCGCAAGGGCCATTGCACATCATTGCCGAGAGGGCCATCTCATACCATCGCCCAAGAAGGCTATTCATATATCTGTTGGCGCGCTAGATACAACGCTTGCATCGAGGATATCATCAGCATTCAATATATCCGTTGACGCGCTAGACACAACGCTAGCGTCGAAGGTATCATCAGCATTTAATATATTTGTTGACGCACTAGACACAACGTTGGAGTCAAGGATATCATCATTATTCAATATCTATTGGCGTGCTAGACACAACGTTGGCGTCGAGGATATCATCATCATTCAATATCTGTTGACACGCTAGACACAACGCTGGCGTCGATGATATCATCAGCATTCAATATATCTGTTGACGCGCTAGACACAACACTGGCGTCGAGGATATCATCATCTTTTCATGAATCAGCATCTGAATGCATCGGGAGCATACGATTTGAAGGGACGCCTTTAAGTCGCTATCTAAGGATGAATGATATATAAGGTTTCCTGGAAATTGACAATTTGAGGGTCATCTATAAGTCATATTATTTGAAATAGGATAGTGTGCAAGATCACCTATGAGTTGATAGCCTGTAGGTCATCTGCAAGCCACAACAACATCCTAACCGGATAGTGTGCAAGATCGCCCAAAAATTGATAGTTCAAAGGTTATCCATAAGTCGCAACTAATTCCTTACCGAAGAATATGCAAGATTATCAAATTGATACGTCCAAGGGTTCTCTATAAGCCACGTCATATCCAAGATCGATTATGCGCAGGATTGCCCAAAGACTAACAATTTGAGGGATTATCTATAAGTCATATTGTATCCAAGGTCAGATGATGTGCAGGAACACCTGAAAGCTAGCGATTGGAGGGATATATGTAAGCCATCTCTTATCCAAAGTCGGATAATGTGCAGGATTACCTAAAAGCTAGCAATTTAAAGGATATCTGTAAGTTGCCTCGTATCCAACAATCAAATAATATGCAAGATTATCCAAAGATTGACAATTTAAGGAAAACTTATAAATCGATCATCGACTATAACCGGAGAGGTTATCATTACACATACAACAAGTGATATAGGTAACCAAAAGGGTTGCCACTCCAGCACAAGATTACACGGTTGTAGGGACCGTTCTGCATAAAGTATCGTCGGTGTCCAAAAGGGTCACCCCACTTTGAAGACATATTCAATCAACAAATGTCATAATTATACAACAACCAAGAGGGTTGTTGTGTTTGTTATTGTCAGTTATTTCATTCCAAACAGGCACATGAAGAGATGACTCCGCTTTTCAGGCCACAACTCACGTGAAGATATGGTAAAAGACTACATACCTCTTTCGTGAATTATGTTTAGCACTAACACTTTTTGCTTGAAGCATTGTGGAGAGCATCCGAGAGGATGAAAATCTCAAATCAAAACTACAGTTGTGGACGACTTCAAATAGGACACAGCACAACGTGGAACTCTTTCTTAGCAGCAAAACGGGACATAGTCTGGAGAGGGATGTCAAACTCTCTAAACGCGAGCTAAATGATGATCACCACCACCATCTAACCACACCTCTATTAGAAGGCATGTGGATATTTTTGGATGTTCTGGTCTCAGCTTTACCTCTGGGATATTTTCTTAACTCATACCGAGGGAACTCTCTCTTTCAAATTCGGGTGGCAACACACTTAGAGTTTTGAAAATTATATCCAGGTAAGTTTTTTCCTATGGATGTAAAGGATCCCACATTCATGGTTAAGAGGTTACAAGCCTCTTTTCCGCAACTCGATCAACTAGTCACTCATTCCGAGCCAAAGATGGTCTGAAATAAAAGACTATATTTTCTACCGATTGAGTCAAACTACAAGCAATCTGATTCCCTAAAATCTTGGGGATATATAGGCTGGTCTCTATGTAGAAAACTCAATTGCTTTCCAACTTCCCCCAAATCCCTTTATTCCTTAGCTTCTCGTTTTAACCAAAAACTCCAAAATCGTGATAGTTGGTGAATTTTCTTGAAAATCGTGCTTAAAATCAAGCTTTATGAACTACAAGTGGCCTGAATTCTCATGTAACCTGAGATATGTAGGAAACCTGATACCGAGGTTCGGCCATAACTCCATGAAACTCGTGCTAAAAAATAACCTCTTTCAAATTCGAATTTGTGGTCGGACAAAAATTAGGAGCGTCAACCTCCCTTTGCCCAGGGTTACTTGCATCCACCCTACTCAAAGGGAGGGGGCAGTTGTTGACACCTAATTTTTTCCCTCCACAACTACGTTAAATCTTGAGTTTCTTCTATTTTCAAATAAAATCACAACAATTAGTTTTTCCAAATAAATGCATTTTAAAATATGTATTTGGGCTAAATTTGTTATTTAAGTGATAATTATATATTTTCGTATTTACATATACGAGATTGTATAAATAGTGTCATTTAAATGAACATTCTGATCAATATCGAATTTTAATTAAGGATAATCTTGAAAATAAATTTAAATGATTAAAATCTAGATTTAAATATAATTTGCTCTCAAAAATAATTTATTTGGATAAATGTTTGTTTAATTTTACCGAATCAAGAAACTCAAGATTAAACAAGGTATTAATTCGTATCAAATCTCAATTAATTTTAGTTAATTTATTAAATTTGACCATAATTGAAATCGAGTTGATCACAATTGCAATGCAATTGATCAAATTGATATCCAATTTGGTTAATATTTAAGTAAAATAGGCTATAAATTAATTTAATTCGGCCATTTTTTTTAAATTACAATTTCTACCCCCATTTATTTTTAAATCGGGCCACATTAAACAGAAGTCCACCCCATTCAACTACACCCAGCAGCCCATTTTCTCACAACCCAACCCGGTTTGGCCCACATCAATAATCCTCCTTATCCCTCCTTCTTCACAAAGACCCGATATTCAACATAAGCCAACAACCCATAACCAACCCTTTGTAGTCTTCTTGACGCGAACTCGTACGAGAAGACCCTCGAACCATCTAGAAACGAGCTAGGTGTCCTCCTCTAACGTCCAACTCTGCGAATTTTGGAATTATTGGTACGATTTCGTACATACTCGGCTGGTTTCCATTGGCTTTGAGGAAAAATTTGTTTTGCCCTAATCTAATTGGTCCACCTTCTTTTTCAACTTCGGGGGAAAATCCAAAATGGGTACGTGGCAGATGAGAATCCAAGTTGTAGAAAGATTTGAATTACAAATCCCACCATTTCAAAAATCTCCAAAATACCCTATTCATCTCCTATATAAGGGAACATTCGTTCTTTGTTTTAGGGGGGAAATTGGGGTTCAAAATTCTGGGATAGGAAACAGGAGGGGATTTTTTTTCGATCGGAGAGAGCCCCAAAAGAAACCCTAGAAGTCTCTCTACAAAAAGGTTGAGCGTAAAAATGAGGATTTCTTTCATCTCTTTTCTCCTCTTCTTTCCCTTTTGAGTTGGAACTTTTAGAGGCAAAGGTGGGTTCGAAATATTTTCAGAAAAGCTGAGGGTTGAAAATATTTAGTTTGAAAATCTGGGGGGTTTCAAAATCTCTAAGAGGAAAAAGCAAAGGGACGCTTTGTTGGTGGTCGACGTCGTGAAATTCCGATAGAGACAAGTTTGTTGATAGCTTGTCGTTCCGTTTGCTGCCCCAGAGGAGGTGAATATACCTTTTTCTCTTAAACTCGTCATTCTCTACTTCATCCCCCTTTCTCTCTGTAGGATTAGTCACTATTTTAATGTCCATTACGAATGATGTTGGGCTTTGTTTTCTGTAATGGGCCATGATGGATTTAGGGGGTTATCTTTGTGCGATTATTGTTATGCCATTTCGTGGAAGTAATGCTCATGTGGTAATTCTCAAAGTGATTATGTCGAATGCATTATCCTTTAATTGGTATCGTTGGTCATCTAAAGTTATAACGTGAATAAGCATTTATATCATCAAGATTGCGCCTTTCGTTTCTAATCACCCTTTTGATACATCATGTCCTACCATACTAGGCTAAAAGTTAGTATAATCGTTTGTTCAGTGATTTTGGTTTCGTGTTACTCCTCTTAGTTTTGAAAACTATTGTTCAAACCTTAATGGCGTTAGTTAATTATTTATTTAACCTGGGTACTCATTTTTGTATGCTGCTAATGGTTTGATTTGCTGGCTCTATGTCTAAACGTGCCTATTTTAGTCTAGTTATGTCTTCATTGGTATACCCTACTCTGATTCGCCTTAGTTTCTTAGGTCTTTTCATTAATATAAGATCACTGGAGGTAGTTTAACTTATTGAATCAGCGGGCTTTAGACTACCTCGTAGTCCTTGACCTTTGAGACTGATAGAGGTGGTGGATGTACATCTGTGGTAAGGAGATAGTCCAGAAGCTCTCGATAATCCTATCTTAGGCTTTCAAAAATCCCTTTCTAGGTGAGGCTAACAAGAGGGTAAGGAAGGCCTCGCAGATGTATTTTTGAAGAAATGCAGACAGCGTTCTCGTTCTGTATCAAAGAAAGAGTGCCACCTCATTCATTCATTGTAAACAAATTTGCCTAGATGTTACAACCGGCCTAATTACCCCTACTTCGAAGAATGTCTAGCCTTTCCCCCTACATTATTTGCTCCATTCATTTTGATGATTAGGCGCAGGGTAGATCTTCGCCATATCTATCCTTAGAATCAAATCTTTAGTTAGTTTTGTGTTTCCTCGGATAGTCGGTTGTTCATCCAAATTGCTCTTCCTTTCCTATTCTTTACTTGTTGACTTAATTATGGCTCATTTGCCTAGAACTTCTGGAGTTCTGTAAGGCTCCTTCCAACTATCGAATAATTCTCGAGTGTTTTATTGTTTTTCCCTCCCAATCTGCTTAGAGTTCTATGTGCCGTTAATATCGACCTTTCTCGACGTATTAGTATGAACGTCAATATAATTGAAATGTGGTTTACTTGATAAACGTCATAATTGTGTAACCTATTAGTTTAAGTTTAGATTTTTCTTTGCAAAATAGTGTTTCGTTCTTGGGAAAACCGTGATATCACGATGCTTCTAGTTTCAGTTTTTTAGAGTATGGTGTGTGTTATTATATTACATGACTATGCCATACTTAAATCACCATCTTGAAGTTTATCTGAATCATTGCAATTGATTGTTTGTTTATCAAATTATCATATTGCTTCTCCCTGTAGCCTTTCGTATTTTAGGTGTATTAATTTCGTTTCCTTTTTTCTTCTTTTGCATGACAATCCGTCGGAGTCCAAACGGACTCTTTGCATTTTCTGATGGGCCAATAAGGCATGCCCATTAAGTCAAGCCTGAAAGAGAGTTTGAGATTACGTTTTGCATGGATAAGGAAATCGGAAGATGGAAAATGGGTTAAAGTCCCATCGATGAAGCAACAAGGAGTCTTAAAAGTCTCATTCCTCCATTAGTTCCTCTTTTATTGTATTTGTTTAGTTGTCTATTTATTTATTCATTTGTTTAAGTTATTCATTCATTTGGGCCATGAAGCCAAAGTTGTACTTAATACAGGTGAAGCGAGACTCGAGCTAAAGGCTCGAAATGTAGAATTAGGACAGGTGAAGACGGGTCGAAAACCCAACTAGACTAGTACAGGGTTTATCGATTTGGGTCCAATGGCCCAAGTCCCTTTATTTCTCCCTCTCTTTTCTTTATACTTGTTTTACGTGCTTCTTTGCGAATCTAGCTAAATCCCTAAATAAGTCGCTAAAAAACTGATTTCGCGAAAAACTTCCCTTTAATCAATTACTTTTCCAACAAATCGATTTTCCAAAAGTTAGTCAAAAGAATGTTTTCAAACAGCCCGGATAACCGCAAGTTAGCGGATGTTTTAGGTGCCTAACACCTTCTTAAAACGTTAATAGGAACCACTTACTCGGAATCTCTAACTTAAAACGATTTTCCTGTTTTGAATCGTTTTGAAGTAACTCTCTAAAGGTTTTCTTAATTCCTTTTCAAAATTAAGTGGCGACTCTCAAAAAGTTAAAATTTCCCCGCAAAACACATTTTGGTATGATGAACATTATTATTTTGATTCCTTCTTTATTCATGAGCAGCTAAGTTTATTAGTTAGGGTTAAGGAAGCCTTGTAACATAAAATCTATTACTTTGGGTTTTGAATTCATCATGCATTGATTTGTTTATATCATACTTCCTTCGCTTATCTTGAATTCTCGTGGTTGCAAACATAGAGGATTCGCCTTAAAACACAACTTGTGCGATAGAAAGGTTGATGTTAGGAAAAGAGAGTAGTGACAAGAAAATAGGATTTCCAACCCCTATTTCATACGTTAATGCCTTAATAGGATTAACAACTTGAAGATTTCGCATTGTTATTGTAAACACTTTTGATTCGAGAGAACTAAAGTGAATTAGTCCTTGATGGTTGAGAAACACTAGGATTAAGTTATTGAATACTTTCTCTATAAGCATGATGCATGTGTGAATTCGTAAAATCCAATAGTAGAAAGTATTGAAAACTACAAGGTGGACATAACCCTAGCTTGCTATTTCTCTAAATTTGAATACTACTACACATATCTCATCTTGTTAAACTAAAACCATTAATTTGTGAACTAAATCAAATCCCCCTATTGTTTTACAGAAACAAACGATCAAAATACAATGACCACTTACACTCTTGTAAAAGAGTTGTAATTTGGGCGTATCAGGTGGGCCCGAGGTCGGGTGTGATTTTGAACGAAAATTGATAGGGTACCCCAAGCAGGCCGAGGAATGACTTAGTGTGCGTCATTTTTAAGAACAGGTCGATTTGGGTGGTCAAATGGGCGAAATGGCGCAAATGACCCATTTTTGAGCTAAATCGGTGTGCTATAGCCCACGGTTTTAGGGGTGGGCCCGTGGGTCAGGCGTGATTTTGGTTAAAAAATGATCGGGTTGCCCCAGGAAGGCTAGAGAGCGGCCTAATATGGCCATTTTTGAAAATGCGAATGATTGGGTGGTCAAATGGGCAAAACATCATGAACAGGCCATTTTCGAACCAAATCGGTGTGCTATAGCCCACGATTTTTGGGGTAGGTCAGTGGTCGGGTGCGATTTTAGGTGAAAATCAATCAGAATGCCCTAGGCTGGCTGGGGAACGACCTAGTGTGGGACATTTTTTAGAGCGGGGTAGTTTGGGTGATCAAATGGCAGAAACGGTGTGAACGGTCCATTTTCAATCCAAATCGGTGTGCTATAGCCCAAGGTTTTAAGGATGGGCCCAGGGGTCGGGTGTGATTTTGGTCGATAATCGACTCGGTTGCCCTAGGCATTCTAGAGAGCGACCTAGTGTGGGCCATTTTTTAGAACGAGGCAATTTAGGTGGTCAAATGGGGAAAATGGTGCGAACAGGCCCACCTCAAAAACAGTGGGCTATAGCATACCAATTTGGCCCAAAAATGGCTCGTTCGCGCCGTTTTGCCCATTTGACCACCCAAATTGCACCGTTCTAAAAAATAGCACACAATAGGTCGCTTCGCAGCCTGCCTGGGGCAGCCCGAATGATTTTCGACAAAAATTACGCCCAGTCCCTGAGCCCACCCCAAAAATCATAGGTATAGCACAATGATTTAGCTCGAAAATGGCCCATTCACACCGTTCGCCCGTTTGACCACCCAAACTGTCCGATTTTCAAAAATGGCCTACACTAGACTGCTATCCAGCCTGCCTGAGGCAGCCCCGATCAATTTTCAGCCAAAAATCACGCCAAACGCCCGAGCCCACTCCAAAAATCGTGGTCTATAGCACGCCAATTTAGCCCAAAAATGGCATGTTCGCGTCGTTTTGCCCGTTTTACCTCCCAAATCGACCCGTTATAAAAAATGGCCCACGCTAGGCCATTCCCGGCCTTTTGGGGGAAGCCCAATCGATTTTTGGCAAAAATCACATTCGGCCCTAGACCCACCCCATAAACCGTGAGCTATAGCACACCGATTTGGCTTGAAAATGGCCCGTTCGCATCATTTCGCCCGTTTGACCAACCAAACCGCCCCGTTCTCAAAAATGACCCACAGTAGGTGGCATCCCAGCCTTCTTCAGCCAAAGTCAAGCCCAGCCCTTGAGCCCACCCCAAAAATTATGGGTTATAGCACACTGATTTGGCCCAAAAATGGCCTGTGCACGTCGTTTCATCCGTTTTACCACCCAAATCGCTTCATTCTAAAAAATGGCCCACACTTGGCCATTCCCAAGCCTTCCTAGGCAGCCCGGTCGATAATCAGAAAAAATCATGGACGGCTCCCGAACTCAGCCCAAAAATCATGGGCTATAGCACACCGATTTAGCCCAAAAATGACCCGTTCGCGTCGTTTCGCCTGCTTGACCATCCAAACTGCCCCGTTCTAAAAAATGACCCACATTAGGTCGTACCCCGCCTACTTGGGGCAGCTCGATCAACTTTCAGCAAAAATCACACCCCTCCCTCGATCCCACCCTAAAAACTGTGGGATATAGCACATCGATTTGGCTCGAAAATGGCTCGTGCATGTTGTTTCGCCCGTTTTACCACCCAAACCACCCCATTCTAAAAAATAGCCCACACTAGGCCGCTCCCTAGCCTGCTTGGGCAGTCCGGTCAATATTCGACAAAATCCATGGCTGGTCCCGGGCCCACCCTAAAAAGCGTAGGCTATAGCACATGGATTTGGCCCAAAAATAGCCCATCCACATCGTTTCGTCTGTTCGACCACCCAAACTGTCCTGTTCTCAAAAAAGGCCCACACTAGGCCGCTCCCCAGCCTGCCTGGGGCAGCCTGATCAATTTTCGAACAAAATCATGCTCAGCCCCGGGTCCATCCCGAAAACTGTGGGCTTCCAAACCTGGTTGTCAGGACTTGGAGTGAAATCAGTTCTATTTTCAGGCAACCCCACCAATACTTAAGGGCTCAAAATGGTGGATTGGAAATGGAGCTAGCACTGATTTCTGGTTCCACCCCTGGCTCTCTAATATTCTACCCCCCTCTTATTGACCAGGTAAACTTCATACGAAAAGCTTTTGAAAGCTCTTGAAAATGTCTTGTAGTAGGAGGACCCAAAGCCCCTTCCTGTATAGCACACCGATTTGATCTAAAAATTGCCCGTTCACGTTGTTTCGCCCGTTTAACCACCTAAACCGCCCCGTTCTAGAAAATGGCCTATACTAGGCTGCTCCTCAGCATGCCTGGGGAAGCCCGGTCAATTTTTTACCAAAATCACGGCCGATCCCTGGGCCCACTCTAAAAACCGTGGGATAAAGAATACCAATTTGGCCCGAAAATCGCCCGTTCGCATCGTTTCGCATGTTTGACCACCCAAACCGCCCCGTTCTTTAAAATGGCCCACACTAGGCTGCTCCCCAACCTGCTTGGGGAAGCTCGGTCGATTTTTGGCCAAAATCACGTCCTTCCTCCAGGCCCACCAAAAAAACTGTAGGCTATAGCACACTAATTTGGCTCGAAAATGGCACGTTCGTGTTGCTTCTCCCGTTTGACCACATAAATCGCCCCGTTCTCAAAAATGCCCCACACTAGGCTGCTTCACAGCCAGCTTAAGGCAGCCTAGTTGATTTTTGGCTGATATCACGACAAGCCCCGGGCCCACCCCAAAAATCGTGGGCTATAGCATAGTGATTTGGCACGAAAATGGCCCATACGTGCTGTTTCGCCCGTTTGACCACCCAAATCGCCCCGTTCTCAAAATTGACCCACATTAAGCTGCTCCCCATATGCCTGGGGAAGCCTGGTCGATTTTCGACAAAAAATACGCTCAATCCCAGGCCCAACCAAAAAATTGTAGCCTATGACATACCGATTTAGCCCGAAAATGTCTCATTTGCGCCATTTCGACCACCCAAACAACCTCGTCTTAAAAAATAACCCACACTAGGCCGGTCCTCAGCCTGCCGGGGCAGCCAAATCAATTTTAAACCAAAATCACATCCGGCCCCGAGCCCACCTCAAAAACTGTGGATTATAGCACATCGATTTGGCCCGAAAATGGCTCATTCATTATTTCGCTCGTTTGACCACCCAAACTACCCCGTTCTAAAAAATAGCCCATACTAGATCGCTCCCCAGCCTACCTAGGGCATCCTGGATGATTTTTGACAAAAATCACGCTGGCCCCCGAGCCCTCCCCGAAACCCATGGGCTATAGCAAACAATTTGGCCCAAAAATGGATCGTTTGCGCCATTTCTCCCGTGTGACCACCCAAACCGCCCCATTCTCAAAAAAGGCCCACACTAGGCCGGTCGGTTTTCGGCCAAAATCATTTTCGAAGCCCAAACCCACACCAAAAATTATGGGCTATAGTACACCGATTTAGCCCAAAAATGGCCCGTTCGCACTGTTTTACCCGTTTGACTACCCAAACCGCCCTGTACTCAAAAGTCGCCCATACTAGGCCGTTCCCCAACATGACTGGGGCAACCCGATCGATTTTCGGCCAAAATGATGCTCGGCCCCCGAGCCCACCCTGAAAACCATGGGCTATAGCACACCGTTTTGGCCCAAAAATGGCCCTTTTGCGTCGTTTTGCCGTTTGACCACCCAAACCGCCCTGTTCTCTAAAATGGCCCACACAAGGCTTCTCTCAAGCCTACCTGGGGCAGCACGGTTGATTTTTGGCAAAAATCACGCTCAACCCCTAGGAACACCCCAAAAATCGTGGGCTAAAAGCACACCGATTTGGCCCAAAAATGGCCCGTTCGCGTCGTTTCGTGCGTTTTACCACCCAAAACAGCCCTGTTCTAAAAATTGGCCCATACTAGGTCAATCCCCAACTTGCCTGGGACAGCCCAGACGATTTTTGGCCAAATTATGCCCAGCCAACAAGCCCACCCTAAAAATCATGAACTATAGCACAATGATTTAGCCCGAAATGGCCCGTTCGCGCAGTTTCATCCGTTTGACCACCCAAACCGCCTCGTTCTCAAATATGGCCCACGCTAGGCCGCTACCCAGCCTGCTAGGAGAAGCTTGGTCAGTTTTCAAAAAAAATCACGCCCGACCCCCGGCCCACCAAAAAAACTGTGGTTTATAGTACAACGATTTGGCCCAAAAATGGCTCGTTTGCGTTGTTTCGCCCATTTGACCACCCGAACCGCCCCGTTCTCAAAAATGACCCACACTAGGCCGCTCCCCAGCCTACCTGGGGCAGCCCGATCGATTTTTGGCGAAAATCACGCTCGAAACCTGAGCCCACCCTAAACACTGTGGGCAATAGCACACTGATTTTGCCCAAAAATGGCCCGTTCGCCCTGTTTCGCCTGTTTGACCACACAAACCGCCCCGTCCTAAAAAATGGCCCACACTAGGCTGCTCCCAAGCTTGCCTAGGGTAGCCCAGTCGATTTTCAACAAAAATCACACTCGGCCCCCTGGCCTACCACAAAAATTATGGGCTATAGCACAATGATTTGGCCTAAAAATGGCCCGTTCGCACCGTTTCACCCGTTTAACCTCCCAAATTGCCCCGTTCTCAAAAATAGCCCATACAAGGATGCACCCCAGCCTGCCTGGGGCATTTTTGACGATTTTGGGCTAAAATTACCCCCGTGCCCACCCTAAAAAATGTGGGCTATAGCACACCGATTTTACCCAAAAATGGCCCGTTCGCGCTATTTCGCCTATTTGACCACCCATATCGCCCCGTTCTCACAAATGTCCCACACTAGGCTGTTTCCCGATCCGCCTGGGGCAGCCCATTCGATTTTCGGCCAAATTCACGCCCAGCCCTCGAGACCACCCCAAAAACCATAAGCTATAGCACACCGATTTGGCCCGAAAATGGATCTTTCATACCGTTTCGCTCGTTTGACCACCCAAACTGCCTCGTTCTAAAAAATGGTCCACACTAGGACGCTCCCCAACTTGCCTGGGCCAGCCTAATCAATTTTCGACCAAATCCATGCCCCTCCCTGGTCCCACCTAGAAAACTGTGGGCTATAGCACATCGATTTGGCCCGAAAATGGCCTGTTCGCGCCATTTCTCCCGTTAGACCACCCAAAACGCCCCGTTCTCAAATATTTCCCATACTAGACCGCTCCCTAGCCTGCCTGACGCATCCAATCGATTTTCGACCAAAATCATGCCTGGCCCCTGGGCCCACCCCAAAATTCATGGGTCATAGCACACCTATTTTGCCCGAAAATAGCCCTTTTGCGTCATTTTGGCCATTTGACCACCAAAACCGACCACACTAGATCTCTCCCCAGCCTGCCTGGGGCAGCCTGATCGATTTTCGGCAAAAACCACGCCCTGGCCTCGGGTTCATCCCAAAAACCATGGGCTATAGCACACCATTTTTGCTCAAAAATAGCTCGTACGGCCCTTTTGCTCGTTTGACCACCCAAATCGCCCTGTTCTCAAAATTGGCCCACAATAGCCGCTTTCTTGCCTACCTGGGGCAGCCTGATCGATTTTTGGCCAAAATCACGCATGGCCCCCGAGCCCACCCCAAAAACCATGGGCTATAGCACACCAATTTAGCCTAAAAATAGCCCGTTCGCAATGTTTCCCCCGTTTGATCACCCAAACCGCTCCATTCTCAAAAATAGCCCACACTGGGTCACTTCCGAGCCTGCCTGGGACAGCCCGATCAATTTTCGAACAAAATCACAATCGACCCCTGGGCCCACCCTAATTACCGTGGACTATAATACACCAATTTGGCCCGAATACAGCCCATTTGCATCGTTCGCCCGTTTGACCGCCCAAACTACCCCGTTCTCAAAAATGGTCCACACGAAGCCGCTCCTCAGTCTGCCTGGGGCATCCTGGTCAATTTTTTCCCAAAATCACACCCGAACCCAGGCCAACTTCGAAAACTGTGGGCTATAACATACCGATTTTATCCAAAAATGGATTATTCGCGTTGTTTCACCCGTTTGACCACCCAAACTGCTCTGTTCTAAAAAATGGCCAACACTGGGCTGCTCCCCAGCCTGCTTGGGGCAGCCCGATCGATTTTCAACTAAAATCATGCAAGGACCATGGGCCCACCACAAAAATTGTGGGCTATAGCACACCGATTTAGCTCGAAAATGGCCCGATCGCACTGTTTTGCCCTTTTGACCACCCAAATCACCCCATTCTCAAAAATGGCCCCACACTAGGCCGCTTCCCATCCTGCCTAGAGCAGCTTGGTCAATTTTCGGCCAAAATCACGCTCGGCCGCCTAGCCCACCCCAAAACCCGTGGACTATAGCACACCAATTTGGCACAAAAAAGGCTCGTTCACACATTTGACCATCCAAACCGCCCTGTTCTAAAAATGGCCCACACTAGGCTGCTCCCCAGCCTGCCTAAGGCAGCCCGATCGATTTTCAGCCAACATCACGCCCACCCTCAGGCCTACTCCGAAAATCGTTGGCTATAGCACATCGATTTGGCTCAAAAATGGCCCGTTCACGCTGTTTCGCCCGTTTGTCCACCCAAACCACCCCGTTCTATTTCACTAAGGGTTGTTACCTCTATAGCTACAATTTGGAAACACAGAGTGTATTGGTATCCCTCCCTTGCCCAGATGTTACGAAGACACAACCATAGTCGTACTGGTTAACATTTACTTCGCAATGCAATGAGGGTGGACAAAAAAATCATATACACTGAAAACCAAAGAAGAAAATCAATTTTTTGGTATTTTGGTTTCAACTTTTGTTATATATTTGGCTGGTATACAGTAAATGTTAGTAACAACCACTAGAGTTGGCATGGTGGTTCAGCGCCATGTCCCTTAAGCAAAAGGTCGGGGGTTCAATCCCCGCATCTAGCGAATGGAGCAAACTTTGTGGCCAGTTACCTATCGCTTAGTGCGCTGACAGAGGATCGGAGGATTAGTCTCACGACTGCCGGCTGTGGGATACTTGGGAAACCAAAAAAAAAATGTTAGTAACAATTTCTGTTGATTTGCACATTCAGACTTCTTGCTAATTTTTGTTTTCATATAATTTAACATATTTTGGGACAGTTTTCTTGTGGTTATTATTGTCTTTTTAGTTGGTTACAATTACTAATCCAAGGACAATGTACTAATTCCATAATAGAGGTATTAATTTGCTTCTTAAATGGTTCGATTTATCAAAAAATGTGTTTATATATTTCCACTAAAGAGATTTAAAACTTTTTAAAAAGAAAAAAAAAATCTTCAAATTATACAAAATTGAAACCACACACAAAAAAGATCCATTCAATTTGGACAAATGTAAGATCCATTAAAGGATCCAAATTTTGTGATGTGACCATTTGATAGTAAGTTTACATGATTTGTTTTTCAAATGAGCCTGTCTTTAATTTTTTTTCCTTCAAAATCAAATTGTCTACTAGGGCATAACTTCTTTAGAAACGAATACGTAACTTATGAAATATTATGATGCAAAAATATATCATTTATTTTAAGAAAAAAATTAAAAACTTGCACAAAATAGGTAACGACAACACTAATCTAATATTAGGAGGTGGTGCAGATTCAGGAATAAGCATGAATCAAACCCATAAACATGCAACCAGCTTTAACTTTTAAGTAATAAGAACCATTTTTACAAAATTTTGATCCTCTAAAATTCAAAATTGGTAAAGTTTAATTCATCCTTTTTGATTAAGACAAACTCAAATATACACATGTTATCAGAATTCGCTCTATAAAATGAGTTGAATGAGAAAAAAAATTACTCTTTGGGTCACTGCTACTCATCTGGTGCATCAGTTTCAGTTTCCTCGTGTCGAACGATTCGACATTTAGGAACCATTTTATCCAGCATAGATGTTCCCTTGAAGGTAATCAATTGCCAGCAGGTTTTTTTGTAGCTGACAAGCTGCAACGTAGACCAGTCGCGTATTATAAGAAGAGAAAAGGACAATTGCTTTGTATTCAACGAGAAAAAGAGGACGGATAATAGATGCAGACATACCAGATCTGGTGCTATCTCTTTGAATCCGAATTTCTCTGTCCATATTGATGATGCTTCACCGGCAGCAGGGAGTACGAATCTTCTTATGTTTAAAAACGCAAGCAATTTCTCTATGCAGGAGAGGAGCAACCGAAAGTAACCCTGTAAACATTCAATAGTATACATTCTTAACTTGGACATTTCAGGAACAATATCGCTCATAAGACGTTACAACAACAACATACCCGAGTCTACGAACCTCACCCCTACATTAGAGGTAGAGAGGTTGTTTCCAATAGACCCTTGGCTCAAGAAAAAACAGTCCAAAGCAATCACGAGAAACAAGTAGCAGTCACTCATAAGATGTATTTCACTAATTCTAGTTACTTGACAGGACCTAACATGTAATAAGCAAGTACCATGATTTCCCACAAAAGCATCATCAGAGTTCACAAACATCTAGTCAGCATGAAGACGTTAGATGCATTATGCTGCCAATCAATGTTCTCCATCGTGACAAAATATGAA
Organism: Capsicum pubescens; assembly: GCA_030864215.1. NCBI lineage: Eukaryota > Viridiplantae > Streptophyta > Magnoliopsida > Solanales > Solanaceae > Capsicum > Capsicum pubescens. The sequence continues at coordinate 5,046,585 of CM061548.1, read as the reverse complement.
TTAGGATTAGAGTGAATGTTACGGGACGTCAAGTTTAGATCTAAAAGTATGTTAGTATTTTACCCAAATTGGAACCTCATACGGATCATCTTGAAGAAAAAAGACCCACAATAAAGACTTAACATTAAGGCTGAAATGCTGCCGGCCACCCAATAGTCCACAGAAGTCAAAATTCTGCAAATAGACAGTAAATTTTGGAGCCTTTTACACAGTTTCTAATAAATTCGCCATATATACGTACTTTGTCTCAAATATGGTCAATCAGGAAAATTTTGTAAAAGAAATGGTCCAGTCAGTCGACCAACCTTCTTTTGATAAGTTAAGCAACTCCGTAACTTTAAAAGCCAAAACAAGTATAAATAAAGCAATACATTGCAATTTTGGCCTTTCGGTATGTAACTTGTCTAACCTAATCAAGTATTGCATGAGATTTAAGGAGTATGTGACACAGGTAAAGCAACAAAAGTCTAGAGAAAGTCATCTGATAGAAAATAAATGGGAGCTATTTTCCTGAAAAGTTACATAGCTTTACCTGGCCCTGGCTATCAATACGTGTTGCCACTAGAGGAAGCTCTGCCATATCCGGACCAAAAATACGGAGGATCCCTGCTGATACTACAATTGAGCTGCACAATAACCAAATAGCCTCATAAGTTGTGAAATCAAAATGTGCTTAAAAATGAGAAGTTCCAAATGAAACAAATTGCAAGATGTTTCTTACTTTACTGTCAATATAGCACAGTACATGCCCCCAAAGTCTTGGCCCCTAATATTCCTTCTGCAAGGAGAAGAACAAAAATCATAGATAACAACAACGGCAAGATATATGAAAATCCAGTTAACACAGCATAATAACAAAGAAGTTTACCCATAGACCATAGATGCAATGAAATCACGTCCAGTTGCCGAATCAACAATAGGATCAAAGCAATCCTGAAAAGTCAAGATGGTGATGCTGATTCCAACTTTTCTACTCATTTTCATTGGAAAAATAAAAGATACAACCTAAAAATAGTTTTAAAACCAATTTAAGCAGAGGAAATCTAAAATGAATTAACCACAAAATATCGCAGAACAATAAAATCATAACCTCTATGTGGGTGTACAAGAAAGAATATGATGAAATAACATCAAGAGAATATTAAATCTACCCGGACTACAAAGGAAACAGAAAGACAATTCCAAGAAAGAAGTTACCATGAAATATAGCTATGACAATTCTGTTTATCATGATTAGCAAACTATTTGAAGCACTGACTTTCATTTCTCAAAATTAAGCTTAATTTGGCCACATAAAAATCACAAAACCGAAATTAAAAAAATTATGTAAGAGCATAAAACTGAACCCTGCTCAGCAAAGCCATCCCATCTAGATAGGTTGGAGACTAAACAGCCTTAAGCAATCACACAGTGGACACGGTTATCATAGCGAAAGTCAGCTCAACAAAAGTTTGGACAACAAAAATTCAGGGCTAATGCTTACATGGAAGATTGAAACGGCTTCTGCTAATAACATTCTGGTTTCACGAGAAGTAATTTTGCCACTTAGAAGCCTCCATCTCACATCAAGATCACCAACAAAATCCATACGTTTTTGCTTTAGCTTCATTCTTACAGCACCCAGGCTTGATTGTGACAGCTTTTCTTCTCCTGAGGTCAATGAATTTTGCAGCGCAGAATAGATCCTCTTGCAATCCACAGAGCAGAACCATTTTCCTTTAGGCAACTCCTGTGATGTAAGTTGCACAAATTTTTAACATGACAATCCAAAAGACATAATTTTAAAAAGGAAAAGAAAGAAGGGGAATCAAACAAAATAAAGGAATAAGAATCATGGAAAAATAAAGGAGATCTTCCATGAAATAATCCTAAGATGCAAATGGACAAACCTTCAAATCTGCTATCTTGCGTTTCTTCAAGCAGCCAACATGATATTCCTTCTCACACTGGATAGGAAAGGAAAGTAAAGCATTATAATCATATAACTTGAACAAATAAGGCAGTAACAAAAAAATGTAGAGGAAATACCTGGTCACAAAGGATAACCGTGCGTGGACCAAATCCAGACTTACTAAAATCGTAACACCTGTATATAAAAATATGCACTTCATCGTACTACAAACGCTAGACATTAGGCTTTGAACAACTTCAGAAAGCAGACAACTACCTGCATAAAACACATGCTATAACTTCTGCGTCTTCTGGGTTCTTGACAATACGAATGCAACGGTTAGTTATTTGCTCTATGGGATCAATACCAGCAACTCTCCCAGCAGTGACAGCATTTGCATTGTGCTCCACAAACTTCTCCCTTTGAAACTTGTTTTCACAATACTTACAGTACCATTTACCACGGGGAACAGCTGATAATGATGCGCACACTGCACAGACAATTGAAAACAGACATTAATGCCACTTAAAATAATATCGAAATCTTACCAACAAAGCAACCAGAATTTCTCAGTGGTGAAATAAAAAAACAAGAAAAAGAACAGCGGCAAGTTTGAAATTTTCTCAAAACTAATCCATAACCACATGCTGCTTACCTAGATAAAGACACGGAATCGATTGCGCAAAAACAAAGCTTGTTTGTCATAATAGGCAAATCTATAGGATTAAGTGGACAACCACCAGTGCCTTCATTTTTTTCTTTCATCACGGCCATAAAAATTAAAAAAAAAATTAAAAAAAAACAAGTAACAGCCACTTGTGACATAATGGCTGTTTCTTCCTTAATTAAAGGATCAATAAGAACTTATAGAAGCAGTCCACATGACAAACTCGAAGAGCAAAAACTTCATCCAGACCTAAAAAGAAAAAAAAAATCAGGTACAACATTTTTGTCAAGTTCAAGTCAATCAACAAGGCGCTAGGACAATCTTCCCATGTGTTTGTACTGAGTTACATCAATGTTCCAAATTTAACTTGTTGGGAATTATTACAGACATAAAGTGGTTATCATCTAAAACTATGGTCCACTTCAATCAATTCAGACTACTTCAAGGCTCATTGTTGTGAACCTTAGCTCAAGTGTTTTCACTTAAAGGAGGCCTGAATCGATATAATTCATATCTTAGCCCATGAAGTGTTCTGTTCTTTTTTCTTTTCAAATTCCATTGCTCTCAAGAGGTCTTATTCATTCAAATCTTGCAGCTTTTTGAGAAGGGCTTTTTCTTTAGAGGGACTGTGATCTTAGAATGATTAAAAAGTTGCTTAAAGATTCATGAAAATGTGACCATTTAGAGAAGGTAGTGGGGGCGAGGACGGGGGTTGTGTCCCAATGTCTAACTCGATGCTCTAATGCCAGACCACAAATTTGCGAGCAGTTGGCGTAAACTGACGCAACGAACCTCCTCTTGCCCCCACCCCCAATTAGCGATGATGATATCTTAATATCTGTCCTTTATCTCTTTTGCTTATCTTACTCATGCCTCTCTAGTCACCCACCCCCTTTGAGGAAAGGATAGTGGGTGAGGACAGGGGCTGTGTCCCAATGTCTACTCGGGGAGAGAGTATGATGACATAGAACCTGATGGTTTTAATAACCTAACAGGAAAGAAAAAGAAACCACATGCACAAAAGAGAGTGTCGGGTGGAAATATTAAGGTCCTGCAACTCTCTAACCTTTATGGAAGGCCCTTGGACATCCATCACAAAGCACCAGTACTCCTCCATCTGAGCATATGATGCACAGATCATCACTGTCTTTGACAGAAGACTTACGACCTCTCAATAGGGACATAGCAAATTCATGTAGAGACACTCCATTTGAAGTGTAAATGTATCCATAGCTGCAGAGACATGAGACAATGTCAAACATCTAAACGGGAACGTGTCAGAAGAACTAGGTAAGGTAACAACTAAAGAGGATAAACATCCCTCGAAAGACAGCTTAACAAAAGAATGACACTGACGGTTTTTTTCGAGATGCCCAACCTGCATGAGCTTCAAATTGTGATGGACTAACCTAACCATGACATGAAAGCAATCATTATGTCTTACATTATGGTTATGAAACCCTATGCAGAGAGTCAATGTTCTAATTTTTTGGAAGAATTATTCAAGCTACAAGAATTGTACCTCAGAATTGCAGCAAGAACAAAATATGCCAGAGCCCTTCTTATAACCAACGAGCAATTTCTTCCAATAATAAATGAGAAAATCACAATTATGACACAAACAAACCATATTTAGCATCTAGAACTTATAATATGTCTCAACTACTAAGGAAAAGAGTAGAAAAGGGAATTTTCGGTACCTTTCCACGAGAATAATAAGCTACTTCAGTCCCATCGGGCAGTCCACCTTCCTCAAAAACCAACCAATGCACCTTTTGATCCCTAAATGCAATGACATTGATTATAAGAAATATTCTGACAGATGGAATCCAGCATAAGCAAATGTCAGAGGAATGGTACCAACTTCTTTGTAATTTTCCATTGGGTCCTAGAGTGTATTGAAATACCAAGAGAACCAGCTTTCGAAGAATTTGAAGATGCAATGGATTTTGACAATCTGAATTAAAGAATACAGACACCATACAAGTGAGAGGTAATACATCATATTAAAAAATATTAGAGGCAATTGACTAGGCCAAAAGATTCAACAACTTTTTTGAGATCTCGCTCTGCCAGGAAAAATTGATGTTGCAGACAAACAACACAACAACAACAATACACTCAGTATATTCCCACAAAGTGGGGTCTGGGGAGGATAAGTGTACGCAGTCCGTACCACTATCTCAGAAGTGAGATAGAGCGGTTGTTTCCGATAGACCCCCGGGTCAAGACAAAAAGTGTTGCAGACAAAGCAAAAGTGAAACTATCAAATGAGAAACATTGAGTAACTTAACACACCTGTTTGGTGTCTTCAACTGATCCTTCCTTCCTGAGATTATATGTGATGATGATATTCTGGCGGACTTTTTCCTTGAATATATTTCCACAGCCCTTACAGCAATAATAGAACATAATTATTACATGTTTCCTAAACCATGTAGTCATGTTGAGGAAAGCTCATAGAGTGAGAAATCAAGCAGAATTAGTCACTTGGAAAAGATACCAACTTTTTCTCTTTTCTTCCTCTACTCCTTTTTAGGGAAGTATCAGATGCAATTGAACTTTCAAGTGAATTTATGCTCCGAACAAGCTCAAACATCCTAATTTTGCAAAAACAAGATTAGCAATGTCATAACAACAAAAACAGAGACTGCTGAGAGCTTCTGGCTGTGCAAACACATTTATACAAACTAAAAAGTAATATAAATTGCTGCATTACCATTTGTTAAATGATATCAACTAATGCTTACATGGAAAATAATAACCTCAACTCTCAAAAAGACATCAATAATAAAGAAACATGAGATGTGACAAAGAATCCTTTGGTTAGTGCAATTAATAGTGCCAAACCATGCCATTTGTCCAAAAGAATGAAAAATTAAAATAGTTTTAAGTTCATGACAAGCACTAGTTTGATTAAATTTATCAGAAGCATTAAATCCTTAAAGCCAACTGAGAGTAGTCATGCCAAATAGATTTTGATAGACCATACTCTTCCTATATGATTTAGCCTTTTGCTTGGACATGGATTTGAAATTAATTGATTCCTAGACATCTTTAAGTTAATATACAATCATAAATAAGTTCACTGTAGATATTTAGTTAATTTCTTAATACATATACAGGGTCTGAGCCAAAGCAACTTAGTAAAGCCACAAATTCAAAGGTCTTCTTTACATTCGTAAAACTTCATCCCAGTCAAACTAAGACACACAAAATGAAACAGATAAGAGTATAAGAATATTAGAGTCCAGTGAAGCACCCAAAAGTATAAATATAATCATAAGCTTATTTTCAACCAAAACATACCCAGGTTCAACTTTTATTGACTGAGTTGGAGTGGCTTCTGATCTTAAAGAGATTATGCAAGAATCACAAATTTGGTCAATTTTTCCAACTGAAGTTGCAGCAAAAGAACCTGGCCACCATGAAAAATTAAGAAAAAGATCATTCAAGTGTACTTGGCAGAAAACATGTCACCATATTCAAGTTCACATAAGAAAGCTCACTATTGCAATTCTGACATATGATATTTTCTTTCACAGGAAGCGGGCCAATGAAGCTCCGAATTGTTGCTTCTAATTTCTTCAAAGAACCTTTCCTGCATTCTTTGACCACATCAAGGAGACTCTTCCCATTTTCCAGGCAGATATACTCTGATGCACGTTTATATGCTTTACATGCATGGATCTCAAATTTGCCAGGAAGAACAACCTAAAAGAACCAAAATTGGTATAAAACTTGAAGTCATGCTGACAGTTAATGGAAATGTCAAGAAACAAACAATTAACAGCATCAAATAAGGGCAAAAATGAGAGATAGAAATAACAAATACTCACCCTGGCACCCTTGCACAGATTACAAGAACATAGAATTCCAGTATCTTTGATTGTTCCCCTCAGTGGAATTCCCTAAATTAAGACAACTTTAGCCTTCAGAAGAAGAAAAAATACTCAACTTCATGACTATATTTGAATTTCAGTTCAAACAAGATTAGGAACAACAGATCAAAAAAGCTACATAAGCTTTTTGACACAAGAAACTGCACAGCAAGCTAAATTATGTAGCTTACTGCAATAATAAATCCAGGTAACGCGTCTACAGTAGAATGCCGATGCTGCTTTACTGTTTTTTCAATTCGTTTGACTCTCATTCATGTTCAAGCTATAACTCTATAAACAGAGCACGCTCAACATACATGTTTTCTACATTCATATCACATAATATACACTGGCTCCAATAGTTCTCCCATAATTTCCCCAGCAAGAAGAATCATCCACCACTGGCAACACCAAAAATTTCTACACATAGGGTGTGTTTCCACCCCAACCAACCACCCTTTTTTTTTTATAACTGCGATAGGTGGATCCAAAATTCAAATGTTATGGGTTCCTACAATAACTTAAATAAATATACAATATTAATTGGGTTCACAATCAAATATTTATAGATATTTAGTAAATTACATAATACATAATGGTCTAAATAAAAGCTATTGGGTTCCGTGAACCCGCAAGCTGTATGTGTGGTGTATGGGCCAGTTAACATGCACTCCTCTAATTCCATGGGATACCTGCTACCTCCCACCCCCCCGAAGAAGGGGCCGGATAACTCTGTCCACCAAGGCTTGGATAGATGGAAGAAATCACTCGTGTGTTTATGCCATCCCTTTCTTCTGCCAATAATGAAAATGAATGTGTCTCCCTGTGTGTGTGCATGTAACAACTACTATTTAGCCTCTGTAAAAATCATATGTAACCAGCCTACTCTATCCACATCCAAACCATTCCAAATAGAAGTATAGCAGAGTGAACTAGCACTCCCTCCATTTCATTTTACCTGGCCCCTATGACAAAAATGTTCCAAATTTACTTGTCCATTTTAGCAAATCAAAATAGTTTGATTACTTTTTTTCCAACACTACCCTTAGTATTGAATAACAACGTAAAGTAGTAATAGTCAAATTTAGAGTTGGGAAGCATCATAAACAAGGTTAGTCTAGTAAACTACACCTCTAATTATAGTGTGTTTGGATGGTTGTTACCTATCGTATTGTATTGTTAGTTTAAATACCATGTTTATTTTGATTGTTACTTAAATTTTATTGTATCGTACCTTTTTATCCTTTATCCTACCTTTTTATAGTAGCCCTAGCCCATACCCTACTTTTCTTGTAGGTTTATCCTTCAAATTGTTGATATATGAGATTATGTAACGACCAAAAACGATACAATCTATCTGAACATGTATTCATTAAAACTATACAGTACAATATAAGACAACACAATACAATAGAATACATTATGAAACAATACGCAACAACCATCCAAATAGAGTGTTAAAAGTTTTCTTAATGATTGTGTCAGGAGCCAAGTTATATGAACCGAGGGAATATAATGTATACAAAAATAAAAAGCATTACCCTCTTGCCACCATTATAGAAAACTGGATATCCCTCAAGCAAACCAGTCTCCAAAAGCTCCCTAACAGTAGTAGGCCTTCCTTTAACTGAAATCTTCTTCGATATTTCCATCTCTGGTTGTTCTATAGGACTACTCAATACTGATAATTCACCATTACTCGTGATCAATTTCTTGTCCAACGCCCCCAAATTCTCATTCAAAATCTTCTTCGATAATTCCATCTCCGGTTGTTGTTCTGTAGCAGTACTCAATATAGATTCACCACCATTACTACGTGTGATCACTTTCTCGTCCAACGCTTTCAAAACCTCATCCGGAATACTCAGTACAGATAATGCGCGATCACTACACGTAATCAATTTCTCATCCAAAGCTTCCAAACTCTCATTCGAATTACTCAATACAGATAATGTCTGATACGTAATCAATTTCTCATCCAAAGCTTCCAAACTCTCATTTGAAATACTCAATTTAGATGATCCAGGATCACTACACGTAATCAATTTCTCGTCCAACGCTTCCAAATCCTCACTCGAAGTACTCAAGACAGATAATGCACCATTGCTACTGGTGATCAATTTCTCGTCCAACGCTTCCAAATTCTCATTCGAAATACTCAATATAGATGATGCAGGATCACTACACGTAATCAATTTCTCGTCCAACGCTTCCAAATCCTCACTCGAAGTACTCAATACAGATAATGCACCATTGCTACTGGTAATCAATTTCTCGTCCAGAGCTTCCAAATTTTCATTCGAAGTACTCAATACAGAAAATGCACCATTACTACTCGTGATCAATTTCCCGTCCAAAGCTTCCAAATTCTTATCATTTGATATACTCAATATAGATGATGCAGGATCACTACACATAATCAATTTCTCGTCTATCGCTTTCAAATTCTCGTTCAACAACATTTGCATTGGCTCCACATTACCATTACTACACGTAATCAATTTCTCGTCTAACGTTTCCAAATTCAAATTCTCATTCAACAACACCTCCATTGGTTCCACATTCAGCTTCGCTGTCAATGTTGTTGACTCCTCGTTGACTTGAATACCCTTCGTATCATCGTTAATTACAACTTTGCCATCACTCGAACCGGTTTTCAATCGCTTGTTCCTTCTATACACAATGACACCTCCTCCATTCCCATACCGAACCGGTTTAGTCTCATCCGGTTTAGTCTCATCCGGTTTAACGACGCAACGTTGATCATTAATACTGATACTAATTCCGGTTCGGTTTTTGTGAACCGGAGAACCGGCCGGCGCCGTCATCGGAGTTGCAGTGAGATATTTGGATTGTGAGGAATTTGAGTAGAATTGAAACCCTTCAACAGTGTGTACTGTGAAAATCCATATTAATGAAGGTGAAAAAAAATATTTTAAAATATTTTTGTTTGATTTATTTTTTTAACAAATAAAATAAATTTCGACAATTTAAAATTTAACTACAAAAAATTTCAATATTTTACATAATTATATCGAGATACATAATTAGTTCCGGATACAATCAACAAAAATATATTTTTTACTTTGTAAAGATACATAATTAATTTTCAATACATTTTTTTGTTTTTGAGTTTGTCGAGATAAATAGTACATCTAATGAAGATACATTTTTCCTTTGTAAAGATACATAATTAGCTCTCGATATATTTTTTCCGATTGTGGGTCTGTCGAGATACATAATTAGCTTCCGATACATTAAAATGAAGATACATAATTAGTTGGAGATTTTTATAATTAATTTGTAAAGGTGAAAATTTGAATAAATATGGTAAGTAAAGGTGAAGGTTTATTTTATTTTTCTTATTTTTTTTAAAAATAATTAATTTTAAAGGTAAAATAAAAAATAATTAAATAAAACTTGTTATTTTATTTTGCTTTTTGTTATCGTATCAGTATTTGTTATTGATAATAATTTTTATTCTCTTTATTATTTTCGGGTTGTCTTCTTCTCTGCGGTTGTTTGAGTCACAGTTCTTCAAAAATAGTCTCTCTATATGTGTAAGTGGCGTCGTCGAAATTTTCATTAAGGGTGATCATCAATATAAAGAAGTAAACATACACGAACTTGTCCAAGAGTTCAACATCTACTATATATACAAAAAAAAAAAAAAAATCAATTGTATATAAATCGCATAATTTTTTTTATCGAAGGGTTTTGGGTGAACCTCCAGCCCCAAGCTAGCTCCACTCTTGGGTCACGTACACATTCATGATTTTCGGATCAATTTTTATATATTTCAACTAATTTCACGAGATATTTATCATCTTCTATCAGTAACAAATATTAACTAATTTTGTCTATCAAAACTAGGACAAATGAGAACTACGTTGAGTTTTATTATTGTTGTATGTTAATTTTGTAAATTAATTAATACTTTGAGCTAATAATTTTAATAGTAATATTGGTGAAACCGAGGGAGTATGGAATATTTGGAATTATTTATAAATTATTATATAACTCCCACAATGTAGTACAGTAGTCAGTACTGACCAATTGAGAAAGACATTTTCGTCATTTGCGTACTTAAAAGAAAAAAATGCAAAATTTGGCTGTAAATTCTTGCAGAAAAATTATTGTTTGTGTAAAAAATTCCAAAAAAGAAAAAAAAAAAAAAAACTTTATTGTGATGTATAGTGTATTTATTTTAATTCAAGCCTGTATGAATTTTTTACGAAATACCTTATATTAATGTGAATTTTACTGACGCATCTAATAATCTCTTTTCTCTAATTAAGTTTCACATGATTAATTACCTTATAGATGTTGATTAATTTTGTGCCACTTATATTCACTAAATATTTATGATCATCAATGGTATAACTCCTATATGTGTATTAAAAGACATGTATCCAAATAAAATACGCTATTATACAATTAAATGTTATAATGGACTGATAAATATTCTTTCATCATTGATCAAAAGTTTCGAATGCAAATTTTGTGAACAAAATCACTTTTGATATGAAACGCTTCATATCCAAAGTGAGACTTTTCTATATGAATTTGAATAGTCGAACCCCTAATGCTATGTGTACCGAACACCGAATGAAAAGTCCATCCTATGCATGACACATCATTTCAACTAATGTGTATAAGAGAGCTCACCCAACCATCAACCACTCAAAAGTCACTTCAAAGAAACATTACACAGACTTTTCAAAAACGTCAATGGACGCATATTAGATTCTCTAAAATAGTACTTATATTTTTAAAAAATTCAACACGAATGTGACGTCGAAAATGAAGAATCCGCGCAACTTATCTCCAAACATAAATGTACTACAAACATCATATATACACTATTCTACTAAACATCTTTATTGCTTGAAGTAGGAAACATAATAACTTTATTAAACACACTAATCACAAACAAAATACACTCAAAAGTACTCATACATTAACACAACATTAACCACTACTTTGGCCATAGGGTCTAATACATAAAAACACACATTAATTAGCTTATAAACACAATTAAAATACTTAATGAGAACCAATTACTAAATGACAAGATTAGCATAATCTAACTTGCCTTTGATATTTATTTATTTTTTTTTTAACTATAAATATATAGTAATTTCTATATATAGAGTCCATCAAGAGACTCAAATGCCAAAGGATAAAGAAGTTGCCCTTAATTTCATGAAGAAAATGGTAATCACCTTACACCATGGGATTAATCAAGATTAATCTTAATTAATCATGACTGTTAATCAAGATTAATCTTCATAATCTGACGATCCCAGTCTTTTTTGTTTGCGCAGTAGTTCTTCCTCTTTCTCCATCGAACGAAAATTACGATAAAATTAAGTACACCTAAGGAGGGAATATTTGATTAACTTATAACATGGGTTGTGGACCTGTGGTGCAGTGGTGAGACTATTTCATCCTTAACAAGAAGTCTCAGGTTCGAGCCCTGGGTACGGAGAAAATCTTCTTGGGAGCGTCACCCCCAGACCCAGAATAAACCCTGCAGTGCGCAATCCGAATTAGTCGAGGCTCCAATGAGGATACCGAACACTGGATGGGACACCAAAAAAAAAATGAAGGTACCTTATTAGCTAGGGATATACCATTGGTACCTCTTACAATATCACAAATTGCTTTAGGTCATATATTTAAATTATAACTGCGTCATTCTAGAATTATTTTTAAAATTTTGTTACATAAATTTCTGATCTCGTTACTAGCTATATATATATACCTGTATATATCTTTATCTAAAATTCTAAATGTTGAATAAAATTGGAAAAAAAGCAGTACACTATATATGTTATAGTACAAATTTTAGTGAAAACTTGGAAGCTTGTACTACTAATATATACTTTAATTTTATTGCGTAATGCTCTTTTTAATAGTACAAATTTTAATGAAACTTGGAAGCTTGTACTACTAATATATATACTTTAATTTGATTTATATATCTTTATAATAGTACAAATTTTAATGAAACTTGGAAGCTTGTACTAATACTAATATATACTTTAATTTGATTTATATATTTTTATAATAGTACAAATTATTTTAATGAAAATTGGAAGCTCGTACTAATACTAATATATACTTTAATTTGATTGGGTAATGCTCTTTATATAGTGTAAGTCTTCATCTTTGATGATTCATATGGTACATCTAGCCAATGGTTAATAGGTCATTTTTTTTTATAAAATTGAGTTGTCTTTATTAGATAATTTACTTTCTTTAAATATTGAGATGAGAAAATCTTAGAGACAAATGGATCCATATTTGTTAGTTCAATGACGTGAAGAAAGTAAATAAAATAAATAAACTAATAAATCGAGAAAATGTAACATATATATATATAATTTTCGATCGAAGAAAATTTGAATAAAGTATGCGATACCTTGTTAATGAGTTGGTATATATAACTCCTATATGTATATTAAAGAGTGTTATATATAATCAAATAAAAATAAGTAATCACACCACGAAATATTGTGGTAAAATGGTGTGTATCCATCCTTATTCAGATATTTTGAATTTGAGAAAAATTGATCGAAAATGAAATCAAATCATTTTTGACAAAGTGCGCACTTTGCCTACAAATAGTATTTTCAGCACAAATTCAGATTAATTAAAACCCAAGTGAATATCTAAAAACAAAATATGAGTTTAAGATATATACTACAAACTTCATACATTAATTCCGACAACCTTTCTTGCTTTACATAGCAAGAAATCATAATGCTATAAAATATGAGTTTAAGCTATATACGTTGCCAGGTTCATTAAAAGAAATTTACATGTAAATCTCTTTACACTGTAGGATCAAAATAAGACGAGGCTACCTGTTATAACAAAAAAAGATAACCTGATAATGGTTGATATATAAAAAATTCTTACACATATAACCTAAACTCATAGAACAAACACACTCAAATATTAATACAAGAACACTAAACCATTATTATTTGGCCATAGGCCTAATACATAAAACACTTAATTTTAAAGTAGATTACAAACACATACAACATTTATAGTAAGAAAAAACTCAACAAAGAACTAAGTAAAGATAGGATTAATTACCATAATAATCTACCTTAGCAATAATTTTAAGTCCTATATATAGAGCCTATCAAGAGACTCAAATGCCAAAGGATAAAGAAGTTGCCCTTAATTTCATGAATAAAATGCTAATCACCTTACACCATGGGACTAATCAAGATTAAGAGATAAGCATTCAGTACCCCTTCAAACTATGGTCAAAGTTGCTACGACACACTCCAACTTTACAAGGTCCTATTCCCCCCTCCCCCCCTACAAAGCTCAATTTTGGTACATTTTTGTCGCCCTTTTATGTTGCACCTTTATTACATAAAATAGGGTCCACATCAAAGGTGTTATATCAGCTAAAAAGGATGACAAAAATACGTTAAAATTTAGTTGAGGGGGAGAGGGAAAGGGGGTAATCGGACCCCGTGAAGTTGAAGTATGTAGTAAAAAATTTGATCAGAATTCAGAAGGGTACTAAATCACTTTTATATTTATTTAAAAGAAGAACAAAATGAAAGTAGGAAAAAAAAAAAAGAGTAAAAAAATGAGAAGTTGGTTGACAAAAGGATATGCCAATTGGTACCTTTTATATTACAAAAGAAAAAAAAAAAATCTTTGAATCGCCTCATATTCCTTTTCCACCCTTCAATTTTTTTTTAATAGTCATGCAACTTTATTTTTTTTATAACTACTGCAAAAATAATAGTAATATTTTTTTTTCACGAATTGGAGCGACAAAGAATTGAATCTCAGTGGATCATGATATGCAAAAATAATAATATGTTCAGTGAAATTTCATAAGATTTGAGTGTAGAGTGTATGTAGATTTTACCACTATTTTGGAGAAGTAGTTAGATATTTTGTTTACGAAGGACCCTCGGTTCAAGTACAACAAATCCAAGTACAAATCATGTAAAATATTTGTTGTTTAATTTATTATATTATAACAGGGTGAAATCATCATTCACAAGGCGGAATTTTAGGAGACTAAATTAAGTAGGTGTTTGGCGATAAATATTATTCACAATATTTGGAACTATATCTTCACTTTGTTCCAGAATATTTGTTTGGCCACAAAAATCAAAAACTTATTTCGAAATACGGTTTAACAATTTTTTATTCTTTTGAAAAACACCTTTTATAAAAGAGTACATCCAAAGTTCAAAATATTTTTGAAAATAGTATGAAAAAACACAACTTCAACTCTTTTTTCAACTTTAAAAATACCAAATAAAGTGAATACGTTTTAATTTTCATGATCAAACAATCCTAAGTATAAAGAACTATTTACTATTAACGAATGTGATAGGATGAAAATGAATGTAATATTTCTATTCTTAATTAGAAGTTTCTAATTCGAAACTTAATATTATATAACAATTAACAAAAATACATTCAATAAATATATATTATTATTCAATTCTTATATTATAATTTCAATATAACTCGTTGATCAATCAAACGATGCTTTAGAATAGAATTTTAAAAAGCTTTTTTAAGGTGACATTAGGACTGTGTAAAAATCGAACCGACCAATAAATCAAACCGATAAAAATGTTATTGGGTTATTGGTATTGGGTTATCGAGTTAACGGTTTTTTATTGATTTTATAAAAAAATTTATAGGGTAAATGGTTCGATATCGATTTTAGCTTATTGGGTTATCGGTTAAACTGATAACCCAATAAAGATACAATAAGTTATTGTTTTATCTCTATTTATGTTATATATTTAAATCTCTCTCTTTATCTATTTATCTCTCTCTCTATATATATAGAGAGAGAAGGAGAGAGATATATGTGTATGTATATAAATTATATGCACTACTAATTCATAATTTCGTGATTCACAATGTATTAGGCAATAAAGACGCAATATAAAGTTCGGCTATTATCATAATAAAAAGCTTGAAGCATTTATAGCTTCCAACAATTAGGATTCAATTTTTTTCCTAACTAACATTCAGTTCAAGTTTGAAGATTCTTATAAACTAAAATATATAATGTATTGCGTACGTTTTGGCAATAATTAAGATTTTATTTTTTTATGCTAGTTGTTACTATTTCTATTTTATAAGTATTTTCTTATTGGTTAAACCGAAAATCAAATCGTTTAGGACCAAAAAACGATAAATCGAAATCGATAAGAAAATATCTTGTTGGTTGATTATTGATTTTACACATTTAAAAACCGAAAATCGATAAACCAAACCAATAACATGTAAAACCGAACCGACCAATGCACACCCTAGGTGACATAAGCAGTACTATCAGTTAGTACATTTTTTTATTATGAATCTTAGAAACTTGTACAGTTGTACTACTAAAATATAGTACTTTAATTTGATTGCGTAATGCTCTTAATAGGTCAATTTTATTTTATTTTGTATAAAATCAAATTGTGTTTATTATATAATTGAACTTCTTTATATATTCATAAAAATTTAGACACATACCCCCATATTTGTTTGTTTGATGACGTTTATTAAGTAGTATAACATAGCTATATACACTCATAGTGACGGATGCAGAATTTTCATTAGGGAAGTTCGTCAAACATTATATATACATAAAGAAATTGATTTTATGTTTTGCAAGGCTTATAACCTTAATTTTTTCTTTAGGCTTTTAATATTCGAAATTCGCTGCTCTGACTAATCTGAATTCGTATCGTGTAGACTCACTAAGTAAGATAAGACTTAGAAACAGCCTCTTATAGATACGCAAGGTAAGACTGCGTGCAATAGACTCTTATGATCGGGGCCTACGCATAGCAGGAGCTTTAGTGCACCGGACTGTCTTTTTTTTTAGTGGAGAGTAGAAACCATGAGTAATTTGAAAGGGAAATATGAAACTTGTATTAAATCTTGAACAACGTTGAACACTCTCAGCGAAATTCCTAACTTCGCCACAGCGCCACATTAGGGACGTTGCTACGTATATCAAAGAGTGGTCGATTCAACGCCCTTTTTCGAAAAATTATACAGTGTATATAGGTCAAATCTTTCTCAAAGTATCATTTCTCATCTGATTCTTTATTGCCTGTATCTTGATTAAGTTATTCTGACAATAAATTACAATGGCAATGTATGTGCTAAGCTAGGCTATATCGCTCGTACTCTGCAATATGTTGCCGCACCTGTGTTAGATCCTCGAACAATGCAGTACTTTTGGATGATCTGACACGCACCTGAGGCTTTTATGAAGATTCCGAGCAACATAGTGGCGCTAGGCGTCAATGTGGACTGATTTACCTAAGGTTAGGACGATAGCGCCACAAGAATGCTAACGCGATTCAAGAGAACCACCTCTTTCCACTCTTAACTGCCTTTAGTTTCATAACAAGATCTTCCCTCTTTGCTTCTACTTCAGCATACTTGAGACTCATTTGAAAGTATCGCTCGCGAAGGTCTTTTAGTTCTGCCTCTAGTAAAGACTTTGTTTGTTCGAACCTTTTCACCATTTCACTGTCCGCGTCTAGCTTCTTAGAAGCCGGTGAATTCCCTCTACGCTCCTCGGTCTTGAACCTACATGCATAAACAAGAATAGCAGCTTAATATGTAGCAGAAATCCTAAGTTCTATATTTATTTTAATAAATGACTTGTTTCATCAACCAGACTTGGTTTCTTTGTCTCCTTAGGACTCAACGATAAGGTGGTCCGAGCCTATAGAACGGATCTTATTCAAGTAAGGATGTTAAGTTCTATACTGAGATGATGGATCGTTAGGTGAATATTCCGAAAGGTAGTAAAAGATTGATTATTCTAGCTCGACATGTGTATAACTTTAATCCTTTTTGATCTGTGAAAACATGACTTCAGTTTGCTCGTATGACTTATGTTCTCTCTGGTCGTTATAATGAACCGAACAAGAGATGGGACTGCATGATTGTACTTAGAATGCGAAGGTTTTGTATAGGATGATATTACATGTAAAAGAAAATTTGGAGTTGTAAGTGTCTTATACGTACCTTTGAAGCTGAATTTTGTACTTCTTATTTGACTCTAATGCTTCAGCAAGCTTGTTCTCTAGCAACTGTATTCTAGCCAAATAATCCACTTCAACAGACAAAACAGTTCCATCGGAGGAAGCGTTTTCACCCTGAAAGAATATAAGTATTTTTAAAGAGCAACGATGGAGTTATAAGCATTTGACGTATACCAGCCCCGTTGGTGATATATTGTGCTTCTGACTATGTTGCTCAGACTCGTCAAAAATGCTGCCAGGTGCGTGTTGGATCCTCCAAACATAGTGCTCTTTGGGAGGATCCAATACAGGTATGGCAACATTCTTGGAGAGTCCGAGCAACGTATTGCTTTTAAAGGTGAAATTGAATAGACGAGTAAGAAAGAGCACCTCTGAATGAAGTCGATCCACCCGAAGTTCTTGCTTTTGAGGTGCTCTATTGAAGTTGGTGTACTTACTGATGCTCTTTGGAGTATCATTCTGTTCAAACTGCAAATGAACATGAAGTTTTGTTATTCATCCGTATTTTAAGTTAAGCGAAAAGCAGTAAAAACATAAAGAAAGAATCTCGTAATAAGCTAACCTTTTTGGCGTATAATTTTTTCTCTTCCTCCATCATTTTCACTTCTGCTTCAAGTGCTTGAACTTTCCTCAACAAGTTATCCTTATTCTCCTCCATCTTGTATATTTTCTGCCGATATTGCTCGTTGTCTCTCTTCGTTTCAGTAAGCTCATTTTTCAAATCAGCTACTTGTGCACAGAATCTCTCCTTTTCAGCTAACTCACTTTCCATTTGCTCAACTTTTTCTTCCAAACAAGTTTTCTTTCTATTGCTGTTCTCCAGCTCCGACAAGACTTTCTGTAAGTCGGACATCTTACCAGCAAACGAGGTCTTCTCAGCCTTCATTTCTTCACAATCTCCGGATATTTTCTCCATTGATGCTTCTAACTTTTCCTTTTCGGACATGCACTTCGTGAGTTTGCTCTTCAGATTGAACACTTCATCCTTTAGCTCCTTTGTTTTCTGCAACTGAAATTTCAGATTAGCACTTTCTTCATAAAGCTTTTGATGTTCGTAGCGCGAAAGAGTGAGCTGCAACTCAAGGTCATTAATGCTCGTCTTAAGCTTTTCCTCCTTTGCCCTATAATTTGGTAAAAGTTTCAAAATCTTTGCATGATCAACCATCAGCTTCTCATAACTTTGTCTTGAAGCAGCAAGCTCCTTCTCAGTCGATGTAAATTTTGATTGAACGTCTTCAAGTACAGATACTAGCTTTTCTTTATCAGCACGTAAACTGGAAACTTCAGAAACAGCGTCAGAAGCTAATCTCCTTTCCTCGTCCATTTCAGAAATTTGCTTCATTAGTTGTTCAACCTCTTTCTCGAGTCTCTCAACTTCCATCATCTTCTCTGAATATTTTTGGTTAGACAAACTTTCTTGTTGTTCGAGTTTCTCAATTTCGTTCTTGTTCTCTTGAATGAGTTCGTTTAGTTCCGCATTCATTCTCTCCTCTTTCAATGAAAAATCTTTCCACATTGAATTGAGATTTTCTTCTAGAGCTTTAACCTTTATCAAGCTATTAGACAAGCTTTTCTGTGATTCATGCAGTTGAGCTTCTAGCTGCTCACGAAGCTCATACTGTTCCACGTTCTTTCTTTCAAGTAGATTCCGCAAAGATTCTTGCAACCTTTCATTCTCGTTCATGAGTCGTGCACATTCTTCTCGAGCTTGTGACCATAGGATCTGCATGTCTTTTAATTTTTCTTTGAGATCAGCAATGCTTGTTTTCGTCTTACTATCCAACTTCCCCATTTCTTCTTGAAGATTCATTATGATAGACCTGGATTCTTCCAATTCTGATTGACGAGATTCTTCCTCAACAGTCATGAGCCTAATTTTTGCTTCCATATTTTCGTTCTTCTCAGTCAATCCTACTAACCGATCCTCCAATGTATGTTTCTCACTTTTGAGCTGTGCTAGTTTGCTTTCCAGAAGCTTGTTCTCAGAAACCCGGGCATCCAAGCAACTAGAGGTGATGGCACTTTCTCTCGAGATGATTTTCATGTTTTCTTCCACCTGATCCCTTTCCATTTGAAGACCAGCTACCTTACCTTCTAGTTCTCTTTGATGCTCCAAAAGGCGGCTTTTCTCCTCTTCATGTCTTTGTAACTCAGCCTGCAGCTTATCCAACTCGGAAACTTTTTGATCCAACTCTTTTAGATGACCGGAACATTGAATTTGTTGTTCTTCCTTTGAGCTCTCATGTGTTTGAACCTCAAGACTGTAAGCTTCGAGCTTTCTATTCCTCTCCTGGATCTCCTGTTCGTGCTGTTTAAGACATTCCTCGCATTCAACAAATCTTGTTTCTAAGAGATTGTTCAGGTCATACAGATTCGTAAGGACACAGTTGGTTGTCAATAGTTTTGAAGATCTTGCAACGTCCTCGCTCAAAATTGCCAAGTTTTCCAGGTGATGTTTGCACTTATCACTAACGCTGGAAGAAAGTTGATTCCACGGTCTCTTTAGATGGTGGAAAGCTACTTCAAGTTGCTTCACTAATTCAATGGACTCTTCGGAATTTTCATTTTCACCAACTTTTTCCACAGGTGTCCGTGTGCTTTCACTACCGGACTCCTTAAACTTGATGAGAAGGTCCAGGTTTTCCTCAGTAAGCTCAGCACAATCCCTCTCGAGCTCTTGTACTTTCTCTCGTAATGCTTCAATCTCCCTTACTAGCTCAGTACTAGCTTTCTCGGAGTGTCCATTCTCCGTCTGTCTGTTCATTCTCCGTTCACTCTCAAGCTCATGATTTTTGTATTGTAACGCCTTTTTGAGAGATTGAACACTTCTTTGCAATGACTCTTCCGATTCATCCTGTTCTCGTGAATCTTCTGCCGTGTCAGCTAACCTCAGATGCAGAGATGAAAATTTCTCTATTTCCACTTTCTGCTGTTCGATAGTTTCTTCCAGCTCCTGAAGAAGCGAGAGGAGCTCGATGTTTGATTCTTGACTTCCTTTCAGTTGTAACGCTAAACTAGCATTCAACTCCTGCTGATGTCTTAGTTCATTTTCCAGTTCCTCCTTCTGACCTCTCGGTTGAAATATCGAATCCTCTCCCATATCGCGTTTTTCTGTTGACTTCTCCAATATTAGTTTGAGATTCTCGATCTCTCTTTTCAAGGTACCTTGCTCCGAATAGGCAGCTGAGAGATCCATCACCAAGTCTGCTTGCTTTTTCGACTGAGACGTGAATTCCTCTCTCAGTATGTCCAAATCGAGCATAAGCTTCCTAGCATTTCTCTCCCACATCTTGGCTTCTATTCGGAGTTCTTCAATCGTATCTTCTGCAGCCTCCAGAAGGTTTCTCGAAGAGCCTGAATTCGTCACAGAAGACGCTGTGAAATCTTTTCTGGCTTTCGTATTGTATGATGATTGATTCGAAACAGTTTGATCATCGATGAACTGATCATTCTGAGGTGAAGTATGGTCAGGACTTGCTCTAACTTGTTTCGATCCTCCATTCTTTAAGTGATTTCTGGAGGGAAGCTTTTCTTTTCGCGTAAAACTCTCAGCTGAGCTAAAGCTGTCATTTGATCCTGACGCCGAGAAACTTTTCTCCTGAAATGAATGAAGAGTTCATCAACCACACAGGATAATGAATATGGAAGAGAATTTACTACTTTAAACTGAGTTCAGTACAACACAGAACAGAAAAAAAAATTATCGTCTGAAATCCGTCTAATGTAGTGAGAAGGTGATAAACGAGATCCAAGCTATGTTGCTCGGACTCTCTAAAAATGCCACCGCACCAGTATCAACATACTTCTTGATGAAGGAATATCCCATAGGCCAACACCAATAGACCATGTTGCTCGGACTCTTTTGGGAACTCCAAAGATGCACTACAACCACTATTTTTGGAGGATCCGACACACACTATTTTTGAAGAGTCTAAGAAACATAGCTAATACAAGCACATCAAATGATCGAAGGCAAAAGATTAGATCATAGATACGGAAGGTCTAGTCTAAAATAGTTATGCACTGATTGAGATTTGATCTTAGACAAAATTGATCCTGAAAACTGTATCCGAAATAGATTTCAAATGAATCTACATTAGGTTACATTCGTGAGAATCATACTTCCAAACGAGGATGCGTGATATCCAGGCTTCCCAACTCACATAAATGTTCTGGTTTACCTATCAGAACTGCTCGAAAGTCCAGTACTTAAAGGTTCATATGGGATCTGTTCACGAGCCTAAGAAAGCTTAGATAATATAATTGGCGTATGACTATAATAACAACAGCCCGGTGAACAAAGTATCCCACGTTCATACAGGATTGAATGAAGGGCAGCATCACAAAGGATTGTGATGTAACAAGCCTAAGCTGATACAAGCATCATTACTTGATTTCATGGCTCGAACATGTGTGACCTATAAGTCATACGTAGACAGCTTAATCGTTGCAAGTTACTAAATCGGAAGGCTAACAAAAGAAATAAGCAGGTTTTGTCAAGTTCAGCATAATACAATAAAAATGGATAAAAAATTTGCATTAGTACCTTGATCTCAAATTTGCTTGGACCTGGGTTCGAGCCGGGATCATATGGAAGCACATCACTCCCAGCGGAGAAGTTGCCAGACTCGTTCGATTTACTGTCAACATCGTGATCTAAACCATGCTCTTTCATACCAGAATGTGAAGAATTTGGTTCATCTCTGAAAGTATATAAAGAATATTTAGTTGAAGGGCGATTCACTTTTACTTTATTTAGTATGATGAAGAAGTGAGGATTCATATAGTCGACCCCAACATAGTTAAATTATAACCGAGAATACTTGGGAATTTGACTGTTTTCTTGATACCTGAATTTACTCCTTGGTGTTAGGCAGTGAATTTTCACCTGTAAAACAAAATTGACAAGAATTTATGTTAACAAAAAGTTGAAGTTTTTACATGGTCCAAGTTTCTAGCTATGTTGCTCGGACCCTTCAAAAATGTTGTCGTACCCATGTTGGATCCTCTAAAAGTGCCTAGCTTTTGAAGGATCCGACATACATCCAGTGGTCCTTTCTAAGAGGACGAGCAACTCTTAGAAAGGAAGTTGGCGGGGAAAATATTGACTTATCGATCTTAAGACTTGCCTGTAGTGTTGTTCCGTGATTGCATTTCTTTAAAGGAAGCAAAACAGGAGAAGACATTCTTGAACCAACATATGATGCTAGATTAACTGTTCCCTCTCCAAGTAGGCCTGATCTCGCAGAGCCCTGTGTTGAAGGAGCAATTAAGAAACACGATAGACAAGTCATCTTGAAAGTTCGAGACCTCCCTTAAACTTGACATGTTTTATTCGACGCACAGTGAACTTTTCCTAGACCTAATTACCCCTGTGAACTTGGCAAAGTCAATTTCACACCTAAAAGAAGCGTATTCATCTTCTTTGCCAAGTTCAGGGAACGTTTGCACTGAATAAAACGTGTCAAGTTTAGGGGAGTTGCGAGGTATTCAAGTGAGATGAGCTTAAAACGACACTTGTTATGCCATGTATTACTGTCGATGAGGCAAGGACTTCGATCATACCATTGAAACAACAAACTTGTAGAGAGATTCTTCGAGTTCCATAGAAGAATCATCTTGTGAAATCCACACGGACTCCAAAAGTGTCTCTGGCCACTGGCAGCTTCCGCTTTTCACAAGCGTTTTGCCTAGCTTCGCCACTGTCTTTCCAGTTTCTACACAGATTACAGACAACGATAGCCTGTCCCATCCTTTCGGTACCTATCTCGTTACAACATCAAATCAACTTTCAGCGACCATTTGTATCTCTCCTGCACTCTTATATCGGCAAGCTAAATGAAACCACATATTGGAGCTCTTTAGTACAATTAAACAAACTAAAACAACAGCATTTGGGGGGAAATAGAAATCCGTAAGCATTATATCAGATTATACGCTGGTGCAAGTTGGAGGAAAGGTTGACCGCGCCAATGATGCTTAGCTGGTCTTTTCGGATGATCAGCCATGACGGAAGCATCCTTAAGTGAACTAGTGACAATGTGTTAGGAAACTGCTGCGTCCAGACTATATGTAGCTCAGACTCTTCAAAAATACAGTTGGGGTGTGTCGGATCCTTCAAAAAGCTAAGCATTTTTGCATGATCCAACAAGGGCGCGACTACACTATTGGAGGGTCCGAGCAAGATACGTTCCAGAACATTATGAAAACTTGTTATAGACTGTAAAATACTAAACATCCCTTAGCTCAACCATCAACAACCATCCTATCACTGGATGATCACGTATCGATCATCCTTCTTATGAACATGATGATCAACTACGGTGTCAAGCCAGGGCGGAGCAACAGTTCTGCTTAGTATGTCGGCAGAATTCAGTAGCTTTGGCTCAAACCGTTTGTGTTTAAAAATGTAGTTATATGGACAGTAAACTCTCGTTCTTTTAGAATTCATAATCCATAACCTTAAAATCCTTGTTCCGCCTCTGACTATGTTATCGAGATATCGCTTCCAATCAGGTAAATCAGCAATCTTGATGAAACCAACACTATGCTAATGCAATTCAGATACTTTATTAACTAAAAATAAACCAATAGAACAAAGCTAAGCCAGTAACAAAAACTGAATCAAGAACATCAACTTTCTCTAAGTTTTGTATCATCCCAATAATAAAGCTACAATCTTTATCAAAAAAAAAAGTGTTAAATACAAATACAACACAACAATCGGTCACTGTTGAATACAGGTAGAGCTGTCAATACGGGCTGACCCAGCCCATCCGGACTAGCCCACACGGGCTTTGGAGTTTGACGGGCTGGGTCGGGCTGGCTCATCAACGTGACGGGTCAGAAAATAGCAAGCCCAACCCATCACACTGTGGGCTGCGGGCCTTCACGGGCCAACCCACTTTTAAAATATATTATTTTTATAATCTTAATTTAAATTTTAAATTGTTAATTACATAAATATTTACAACATAATATTACATGAAGTTACTACTTGTTAATCAAGTATCAAATTTACCAAAAAAAATGTAGCATTGTACCTAAACAACAACGACAACATATTCAGCTTAATCTCACAAGTGCGGTCCGAAAAGAATAGTGCATACGTCACCTTGTAAAAGTAGAGAGACTGTTTCCGATAGACACTCGACTCAAGAAAAACATTTCAAAGAAGTTTTGGAAAAAAGAAAACATGTAAGCGCGATAACCGAAGTACAACAAACAACGTAAAGTAACAGAAATCGAAGAACAAGAAACTACGAGAAAAAAGTACCTGGAGTACTTGGAAATTGGAAAATCTGAAATCAACCCTTTCACCTGATTTTTCCTGCTTATTATTTTGCTTATGTAACTTGTACATTTTTCTCTTTATCACCTTAGTGATTATATTTTCTTGAAATGTGATATAAACAATAAAATGACACTAAATTTGAAAATACAATAAGAATCAAAAATGCATTTGAAGGACCAAAAAGAAAATAGAGAAGTTAGTTAGTTGGTTGGTCTTTATTTATGAACTTGTCATGGGGTGTAGCATTGTTTTCTATCATTGTGTTTATAATTAGATAGTTTATTAGAAGTTAAGTAATTTGTGTTGTTTGACACTCAAAGAGAAAGCTGTCTTATAATAGTAAGTTCCTCTTCTTCTTTTTTTTTTGGATTTTTTGTCCGGTGCTTGGTATCCGCTTTTCGACTCAACTAGGGGAAGGAGCGGAGTTGGGTAGGGCCGAGGCGATTTTTTTTGGTTTTTTGTTTGGTGTTTGGTATCCGCTTTTCGACTCGATTAAGGGCAGAAGCGGAGTTGGGTAGCGCCGAGGCGATTTTTTTTGCTTTTCTATTCGGTGTTTGGTATCCGTTTTTCGACTCGACTAGGGGCAGGAACGGAGTTGGGTAGGACCGAGGCGATTTTTTTTTATTTTCTATCTGGTGTTTGGTATCTGCTTTTCGACTCGACTAGGGGCTGCAGGAGCGGAGTTGGGTAGGGCCGAGGCGATTTTTCTGGGTTTTCTGCTCGGTGTTTGGTATCCGCTTTTCGACTCGACTAGGGGCAGGAGCGGAGTTGGGTAGGAGCGAGGTGGTTTATCTAAACCCCTTTGACGAAAAATTATAGTATTGTTTATACTTTATTAAATTTATTTTTATGGATATATAGTAGATGTTTACGTTGCATATATAGTAGATGTTTACGTTGCATAACCTAATGGTTTTGATTCAAATCGTGTACTAAATAAATTTCTTAAAGACAAATCAATAATGTTTAAATATTATTAATTTAGAACGATAACTCATAAGGAACTAAACTCTCAAATCAATAATCTTTAAATTCTGACACCGCTTCAAGATGACTAATCTGAATTTGCATCGAAAAATTCTCTCCTCTTAAAGTACTTCCCATTAAATAAAACTTAAGTAATTTTTAGAGCTCGAACCCGAAACATCTGATATTAAGATCATGGGGTTGTCTTGTAGTTATTAAAATTGGTTTTAAAAATAAATCATTCCACTTTTTAACAATATTTTTTACCTAACAAGAAAAGTAGAAATAAAGAAATGATCATTTATGTGTCTATCAACCTTATAGGGTGGGTAAGCTGAACTTTGAAGGCAAGAAAAGAGTTTAATTTCCTTTTACATAAATTTTTTTTTCTTTTTTTTTTAATTTACTTAAATGAGAAAAAAATAACTTTTTTTTCTTTCTTCAATTAGAAAATTATCTCTATATTTTTTTTTTGTAATATCTTTTGCAAAAATGAGATTTTATTTATGATAAGAGAGTTTGGTAGGAAGTTACAAAATAAAATAACAACGTTACAACTTAAGAAGCATTAAAGGGAAGAAAAAATTTAATTAGAAAATTATGTATATATATATTTTTTTGTAATATTTTTTGCAAATATGAGATTTTTTTTTCCTGATGGGAAAATTTGTGCCTGTTATTTTCCATATTTATTTTTGAAAAGAGAGTTTGGTAGAAAGTTACAAAATAAAATAACTACGTTACAACTTAAGTTAGCATAAAAGGAAAAAATAAAAAGCTATGGAGAGGGCAATAATAATTACTTCACATAGGGAGTTACAAATATAGTTATACAATTAAAGTAAAATAAAAGTATAATATGAATTATGATTATACCTTGTTTTATAATTGAGCATGACATTATGAATATCTATTATACAAGTAAATATTTAATTGAGATATTAGTTTTAATCAAGTGCAACATACTAGTAAAGTTGTTGTAACGATTAGGAGATCCCGAGTTCAATTTATATAAATAATTATTTATAAAAATATAAAATAAGACTGCATGCAATAAATTTTTAGGTTCGGTTTTTTTTAAATCCCGCGTATAGCGAGAACTTAGTGTAACGAATCGTACTCTATTAAATTTAATCAAGAGAAGCATTGATAGTAATGATATGTTCTATACTATGTGATTATAATAGCTGTAATAATTTGTATTGTTTTGGCGATAATTTCTATTTTTCGTTGAGTTTTATATTTTAATATTCCCTGTCTTAATATGTCATTTTCTCTTTATGAATTAAGCAATATATATATATATATATTTGTCTGTTCTTTCTTCATGTACGATGACGCTAGCGGCGGAGCTATAATTTTGCTTACGAATTTGGTAAAAATTAAGTAGGTTTGACTCAAATTTTGTATTTGAATTAAAATTTATTTTAATGTGTATAAATGATTTATCAAGAAATCAATAAGTTGCGTTTAATATAATTGAGAGTCCATAAACTCAATTTTTTTAGTTTCACTTTTAAATGACATGAATTTTCATTTCATGAGTTAGGTTTATCGAAAATAGTTTCTGTATACCCCAAATGATAAGAGTAAGACCCATCTACGTACATCCTACTCTTTTTGGGTTTAACTCGATATTCCATATTTATGTTGGGGTCTCGATTAATTCGAATCGATGATGTAAAGCCTATATTTTTAAAGTAGAAGCATTCCTTATAGTTTTTTTTTTTCCTATATAATATAAGCACTGGTTTCGATCAATGCTTCATCAATTACTAACTACCCCTAACTATTCCATAATTTACTATATTACCCCTAATTAATTATTATAAGTCATTCACATATTAAAATTAATAATATTTTTTTATTATATCACCCTAATTAATTATTATAAGTCATTTATATATTAGAATTAATAATATTTAATTAAAAATAGATATTTATGACGTTTATTTCAGTTGCTTTAACCGTTATTTTACTATATCATCCCTAATTAATTATTATAAGTTATTTATGTATTAAAAAAATTAATAATATTTAATTAAAAAAATAGATGACATGTCTGCCTATATTATCCCTAATTGCTCCGTGATTTACTCTATTACCCTAAATTAATTATTATAAGTCATTTATATATTAGAGTTAATAATTTTTTTACTATATTACCCCTAATTAATTATTATAAGTCATTTATATATTAGAATTAATAATATTTAATTAATAAATAGATATTTATGACGTTTGATTCAGCTGCTTTAATCGTGATTTTACTATATCATCTCTAATTAATCATTATAAGTCATTTATGTATTAAAAAATTAATAATATTTAATTAAAAAAATAGATGACATGTCTGCTGCAGCTTCTTCAACCATAATTTTGCTAAATATCGCTTATAATTAATTATTGTGAGTAATCTAAGTGTTAAAAATGTAATCATATTTTTTAAAAAAATAAAATAGACATAAAATGATAAATTAACTCTTGATGTATTAAATTTGGTTGACCTCTTTCAACCGTGATTTTACTGTATCACCCCTAATTAATTATTATAAGTCATTTATGTATTAAAAAATTTATAATATTTAATTAAAACATTGGTTTCGACATGGCTGCTTTAAGAGCTGCGCCATGATTTTACTATATCACCACTAATTAATTATTATAAGTCATTTATGTATTAGAAAATTAATAGTATTTAATTAAAATAAGAAAAATATGCGTTTATGACATGTTTGCTTCAACCATAATCATCTTTGAGAAGATGATCCAAGACTTTGTTGTTAATTGAAGTATCTTTTGTTCCAGTTTTTATATAAAATAATCCTATGAATATTAGTTCTACATCTTTTGTATATTTTGTAACAAGTCTCAATCTTATCATCAAACAATTAAAATAACCCGACTAAATCACACATCACACTTTTTTATCATGTGGAAAAAAACTATCTTATAAAACTTCACTCCTTAGCGAGTACCGTTAAATAGTTATTATTTAAAAAATTATCATTTTAAATCAATGTACATTTATGTTTGTATCTCATCAATATCGAATATTGATGCTAAAAGATATCTATAGTGTTGGGCCTGTGCTGACACGGATCATGCATCTCTAGTTTATATATATAAGAGAACTCAAATTCAAAATCTTTCATTAAAAATGAAGTAACTGGTTGCTATATCGAATTTGAAAATCTTAACAATAAACGATTCATGATAGTTGGCATTCATAATAATTTACCTAATTCATCTTCTTCTTTTTTTGTTTGGTTCCCCACCCGGTGTCTGGTACTCATATTGGAGCCCCGACTAATTCGGATTGCGCATTGCAGGGCCCATTAAGAGAGTAGCACTCCCAACAGAATTCTCTCCATACCCGGGGCTCGAACCCGAAACCTCTGGTCAAGAGTGGAATAATCCCACCACTGCATCACGTTGGTACCTAATTCATCTTCATCATACATCATTAGGTTTTAATCTCATTATAAGTCCATGTTGTTAATTAATCAACAATCAAAAAATATACTATACAAAGACTAGCTTTGTGTATATATTACTTATAAATTTGTTATATATACCATCAAGCAACATCATTAGCCATAATGCTGGTGGCCAGAGTTGGAGACTTGAAGATTAAACCAAATGTGAAACCATTTCACATTGGTTTTGTCTTTGTGGGGGTGGGGGTGGGGTGGGGTGGAGGGGTGGGGTGGGGATAGATCTAGGTTCAAAAATGTGGTGCTCCGACACTCGTTAAATTCGACGCGTAATAGATATAATTATATAAGAAATGTATAAAAATTGGTATAAGATGGAAAAAAACACCCATGGTTCAAAAATGTGGTGCTCCGACACCCGTTAAACTCGATGCGGAATAAATATAATTATATAAGAAATGTATAAAAATTGGTATAAGTAATAAGATGGAAAAAACACTCATGGTTCAAAAATGTGGTGCTCCGACACCCATTAAGCTCGACGCGGAATAGGTATAATTAAACAGAAAATGTATACAAATTGGTATAAGATGAAAAAAAAACACCCATGGAACCAAAAGATAGCTGGGTACTTTGATTTTCAGGCGTAGTCTTAAAGTTGTGGTGTTAATATGTGTGTTTGAACTTCCCGAGCATCCACGATCCTTAAATCTTGGGTTGGAGGGGGGGGTGAGGGGGCGGGGGGAGTAAGCAAGCAAGCCAAAAAAAAAATTAGTATAAAGTTTCTGCTATGTGCAGGATCCGGAAAAGAATCCGACCACAATGGTCTATTCTATACAGTCTTATCTTACATTTCTGTCAGAGGAGGAGATAAACGAGCAATTAAAGTTGAATTTACGCAGATTAAAATAGACTAAATTAATAAAGTATAAATAACATAAATACCAACCATTTTAGAAGTAATTACATTCTCTTCCACTTTTTAAATTACTTTAATGTCTCTCTCTATTAATATATATAACATAGCCGACATATACATAGCATTCTGTGTATATGTTGGGATTTTTGTAATATATTTAGGGAGTTGGAATTTTTTGTAATATTGGAAACATGAGTTGTGTATTTGTGTAATTTTTAGATTAATAAATCAATGAATTATAAATCCGCTCAAAAGTTATTTGATTAAGAGCAAGCAATCAATTATAACTCAATTCATAAACTTTTACCAAATTTTAATTTATTTATTTATTTATTTATTATGATTTGTTTAATTATCTAGTAAAAGTTTTATCTATTCTTAGCATCTTTGCCAAAACAAGGAAGAAAATAATGGTATTTTGATTAAAATACTTTTAATCATGATATTCTTTTTTATGTTGATATTTATTTTACAATTAAGTAACAATAAATTATTTTAAAATCTTGTTAATTCCAAACTATTTAGTAACAACTTAACGAGGAATTCATAAATAATTCCATTTTTTTTAAAAGTGAATGTGGAACTTTCTTATTATATAGTTCCTAATTAGATAATATAATTGTATTTGCTTTAAGACAAACTAATTAAATTATATTTTATTGTATAGTTAGCTGCATGCGTATAAATGTAATAATAATTTCACGTGTTTAACCTCAGAGTGCACATTAAGAAAATTTCATTAATCTCATAAGTTAAGGATGTGTTCGGTACGAAGGAAAATCCTTCTTACGTTTAATATATAAGTAAAGAATATTATCTTTAACAGAGTTTCATAGATCGATATATTGATGTACATATCTATTTTTGGGAAGTCAAAAATTCACAATTCCTACCGTTTTGTCCGTTTGATTTGAAAAATGACTCCAACAGCCCCGCCGAACCAACCAGATTCACCCATTGCGTTAAAGTACCTACTGTATGCACAGTTCCAAGAAGAGACGAACCCCACAAAGGTCTATTGTACACCTTGTAGAGCATTAAAATGCACACTACACGCAGGATCCCAATGAGGACAACCCCCCCCCCCCCCACCCCCCACCCCCCCACACACACAAGGGTGTGTTGTAAACTTTGTATTTCTGCAAGAGGTTGTTCCATGGCTTAAACCCTTGACCTCTTGGTCAAATGACAACAATTTTACCATTAAAATGCACACTATATGCAGGTCGCGATAAGGAGAATACCCCCCACAAGGGTGTGTTGTACACTTTGCATTTCTGCAAGAAGTTGTTTCCACAGCTTGAAACCCTGTCACATGACAAAAACTTTATCAGTTACTTCAAATCTCCCAATAAAAATTAACGTCCGTCGGGATCAAACCCACGTGCTAATAGTGTAAAATAATTTGTACGATTTGTTTTTATATAACTTAAAGCATATTCGAGTTTAAATCTCCTTTTAATATATTTACATCGTTACTTGGTGCTTATTTGGATGTTTTCTTTGTAAAAATAACATAAACATACACTTCAACTTGTCATATTTACACAAATTTCCACACTTACAGAATAATTACAAAAATTCCAACTAATTATGTATCTTCGTTGGCTGTATCGGGAGCTATCTTTTTTTTCATTTACAAATTTTCACCCTTACAAAATAATTACAAAAATCCCAACTAATTATGTATCTTCGTTGGATGTATCGGGAGTTAATTATGTATCTCGACAGAACCAAAATCGGGTTTTTCAGTAATTATTCAAAATGTCAGAAGTTTCTTTAATTAAGCTCCAAACTGTCGGGATTTACATTGTTTTACCTTTTTCTTTTGGGCTTTGTTTGTGGATACATAGGTGGCATTGGCATCAAAATATGGGCCTTATACTGAGGAAATAAGACAGGCCCAATTGAGGACTCAACTTCAAAATGTGAAAACTATTGATGCTAATGGGCTCAAAGTAGGCCCAGATTTTGTGCATCTTACTACTCCATTAGAGGTCCAACTTGGACAAATGTTGGCTAAGGCCTTTTTGGAGTTTGGTTCAGATCCAGCCCATAATTCTTTGGAGGAATTATAGGAAAAATAACATAAATATACACCTTAACTTATCATATTTATACAAATTTTCATCCTTATAACGTAATTACAAAATTTTTAACTAATTACGTATCTTTGCTGGATATCAAGAGCTAATTATATATCACGACAGACCCAAAATCGAAAAAAATATATCATGAGCTAATTAAGTATCTTTACTAGGAAAAAATATATCTTCGTTGGATGTATTATTTATCTCGACATACTCAAAATAAAAAATAAAAAAAACTGTATTGGGGGCTAATTATGTAACTTTAAAAAGACAAATTGTATCTTCATTTGATGTATTATGGATCTCGACAGAATCAAATCGAAAAAAAATATATCGAGAGTTAATTATGTATCTTTACTGCGGAGATAAATGTATCTTCATTGAATGTATCAAGAGATAATTACGTATCTTGATAGACTTCAAATTGAAATTTTCAGTAATTAGATAAAATATCAAAATTTTCCGTAATTAAGCTCCAAAGTGTCGGGAGTTGTGTTGTTTATATACAAAAGAAAATGAGCTAGATTGGCCCAATGTACTGAAACATGGGCCCATTTACTTGGTCTGAGGCCCAGGTGATTAGGTCACTCAAAACCAAAACCCAAACTAAACCAATGCTTTTATTTTAGGAAATTTTACACCATATACTAAAAATAATAATTGAATGAGTGTATTAATTGTATCCTTGATTTTGATATTTGTGCGGAACTTACCGCGTAAATTTTCATAAAAATAAGTGGACTAAAATATTCTTACGTCGAGCGGTAAATATGCATAGTAAAAAAACGTCGGTAACCGGAATCAAAATCGCCTAACAATGGCATGAAGTCATGACAAACCTGTATGACTTCATGCTATACAGCCTACTTGTTTAATTGAATTAGTCACACATCACGACGTATCATCATAATTTCAGAAACAGCTTAGGACACATATATGACTTCGTTCTACGAGCAATGTAACTGTCTCGTTGAACTACTCACAAATTATACTAGACCATCACGACTATATGCATATAGTCATAAAACATAGTATATGCTTTTTTGCAAATATAAAAACAAGATGTACAAAAAGAGAAACAAACATTACATGCTTTTCTTTAATTTCAATATACACAAATACATAGGTAAAATTCAAATTAAAAACTATGTAAATAAATACAAACCTAAGATGAACTAGGCAATAAAGGATCTATTTTTTCTTGCTTTTTCTTTAAAAATGAAATAATCCAATAAAGTCCCCCTGCTAAAAATAAACTAAAAAACCAAGCATTATTGTAAATTATTGCAAATGATTTTGGAATTGAATCCAAAATCCCAACATTTTGCAAAAACCCTGGAATTACTGGCAAAATCCCAATAACCAAAGCCAAAATTGCTCTTAAATTGTATCCACTTGAGTAATAATATACCCCATTTGGACTCAATGTATACAAATCTTGTATACTTAAATTCATCCTTTGAATTAAGTAATAATCAACCAAAATTATTCCCATAATTGGTCCCAACAATGCAGAATATCCAACTAACCAAGTGTACACAAAACTTTCACTTGATTTTAACAACCTCCATGGTTGACAAACAATCCCCAACAATGCTGTTAAGATTGCACCTCTTCTAAAATTGAACCATGAAGGGCTAAGATTGACTAAGGCATTAGCCGGCGCGACGACATTGGCTGCTATATTTGTTGTAATTGTGGCTAAGCTAATGCCAAATATGGCTAACACCATTGTCAACAATCCACCAATTTCACCTAATAATGTTATAGGGTTTGATATTACATGACCAAAAATCACTTTTGTTGAAGATGTAACAGCCAAGCCAACAAAGGTAAACAACCCCATGAAGATTGGTAACCCTGCTTGGCCTATAATTTGGTCATGTTGGCTCTTGGCATACCTAGTAAAATCAGGTATGTTAAGTGCTAATGTAGCCCAAAACCCTATATTTGCAGTAAGTGATGGGAAAAAAAGACCCCAAAATTCTAAATTTGTAATTCTTGATGACAAATCTAACATATGACCAAATCCACCAGCCTTAACATAAGCCCAAATAAGTAAACAACAAGTAAGTGAAATCAATATTGGTGCTGAATATTTTTCCAATTCTCTAATACCATCTATACCTTTCCACACAATTGCCAATTGTGCTATCCAAAAAGTTATAAAACATGCAAATTCAAGTGGTGAAGTGCCAAGCCAAGATATTGATTGTGACAAAGATGAGTTTTTGACAACTTTAGGTAACAATAGAAAAATTGCTTCACCACCAATCCATGTTTCAATACCATACCAACCACAACCAACTAAAGCTCTAAGTAATGTAGGTATATGTGCACCTTTAATCCCAAATGATGATCTAGCTAAAACAGGAAATGATATACCAAATTTTGTACCTGGTTGACCTATTAATATAAGTGGTACTAAAGTTACCAAGTTGGCTAACACAACTATTGCAATACCTTGCCACCATGACATCCCAAGATCAACTAGACTACCAGCTAGGTAATATGAGGGCACCCCAACAACTAGTCCAATCCATAAACTAGCCATTTCCCAACCTGAAAAGTTACGTTGATCGATCGTCGTCGGCTTGAGATCATCATTTGTAAGGCTAGGATCAGGATGAAATTCATCAAATTGACTTGATGACATTGGAGCAAGCATGTTGTTGTTGTTACATTTTTTGTGAAAAATAGTGTGTACATTAGTACTAGTACTAGGACTAATACTAGTAGTAGTTAAGGTTGTTGGGATTGAAGACTTTCTAAGGGGATATAGACATTTTGGCTTTGTGAAAATTGCATGGTGGGGATGAACATGATGAAGATTGAACATTAAAGATTTGGACAACATGATTTTGAATGAAAAAACAAAAGATTCAATAGAGATTGAATAATTGAAGTATTATTAGGATAGAAGATGAGTGGTGGAAATTGACAAATCTTTTATTATGTCACTCTCATACATAAGGGTGTGTTTGTTATGGAAGACTAGAATACATTTTCTCTCGGAAAACAACCCAGTGTATTTCCATTATGGGTGTCAAGTGGGCCGGCCCGACCCTAGTAACTAACCCGGCCCGGTAAGCCCTAGGACTTTAGGGTTCCGGGTCTCGGGCCAGTTATTTTTTAAAAATGGGTCCGGCTAACCCGGCCCGGACCAATCCCGGTCCAGGCCCGTTGGTTAATCGGTCCGGCCCGGATACCATTTTTTTTTATTTTAAAAAAAAAAGGTTTTTGGGCCAAACTAGCCGTTGGCCCAACGGCTAGATAGCCGTTTTTGGGTCCAAACGGCTGGTTTGGGCCCATTTATTAAAAAAAAATTAACTTTAAAAAATATTTTTTAATCCCAAAAAAAATTCTATAAATACCCTACAACTTCAAATCATTTTTCACACAATTTTTCACTCTCTCAAATCTCATTCTCTCTCAAATCTCAATTCTCAAATATTCAATATATTTAATTTCTTAAAGTGTTCACTTTAATTTTTTTATTTTTCGTTTACAAAGTACGAGCGGAAGTTTCTAAAGTCACAATCTTCGGATACTTCCAAAATTTGGTATTGTCGTTCCATCTCTTACGTTTAATTTTTATTTATTGTATTAATTGTTTAATATTTAATTTTATTATATTTGTGTATTTTGAATATTTTTAGTTTAATTTAATTTATATTATGGATAAATTAAGAAACCTCGTTACTAAAGGTGTTAAAATTTTTTGTCCCTAAAGCAGTAGTGGTAGTAAAAAGCGAATTACTAGCGGTAGAGGTAGTTCAAGTAGTAGATATACTCGTGTGCCTTCGCCTCCGGTACCGCTTGGTACACCTTTTGAGGAAGAAATAGGTGTAGGTGCTCACGATATGGATTATGTAGAAGCTCAGGAAAATTACGGTATAGAAGAAGAAAATGAAGTAGATGCGGTTAATTTAGACAAAGATAATGAAAATATTGCTGAGACACCCGCAGTAGGAGATGCTAACGTTAGATCTGAATTGGTTAATCTCCCTCCCCGTCCTCCCAGTGCCCCAAAACCTCGTAAAAGAACTAGTATTGCATGACAATTTTTTGAACGTATATCAGATATTGAGGTGCAATGCAATATTTGTCAACAAATATATAAGCATAGAAGTGGAGGCAAGCAAGAGGGTACGGGTACGTTAATGAGACATGTAGCTGAAGATCACAGAAGAGAGTTAAATATTGCAAAAGGTGGTGGGGATGTTGGTGGGCCAACGCAAACTAAAATGGACCCAGCAACCGGTCACGTAGCGAAGAAGTATATTAAATTGAGGGACCAGTAAGAAATAGCTAAAATGGTAGTTGTGGGTTGTTTGCCTTTTAATTTTCCTTCTTCTGATGCTTTTATTCGTTATATACAAGCAATTTATAATCCTATGTTTAACGGTATTCCTAAAACTACTTGTCGGTCTGATATTTTTAGACTTCATTCACAATATTGTTTTTAGTTATCAACATTGTTAAAAAATATTCAATGTAGATTGTCCCTAACTTCTGATTTTGGTCGTGCTGTAAATAAAAATGATTATTTAACCGTTACTTGTCATTGGATGGATAGTAATTTCGTGATGCAAAAACTTATTCTTGCTTTTTTATATGATGAAGATCGTAAACATACTAGACAATTTATTGTTGATTCTATTGTTAAAATTGTCGGATATTATGGTATCGAAAATAAAATTTTATGTATTGCTTTTGATAATGCTTCTAACAACAACACTGCTATAAAAAAAATTAAAATCTACGCTATCTCCGTCCTTGCCTGAAATTTTTCATATTAAGTGTGCATGTCATATATATAATTTAATTGTAAAAGATGGTCTTGAGTTTTTTGAGTTTTATATTGAAAAAATTCGTCTTGTTGTTGGTTTTATTCAAGGAAATAATCGTAGATCGAGAATTAGAGAATTTAAAGTTAAATGTCAAGAAAATGGACTTACACCGATTTTGATGCCTGAGGAAATTGATACTAGATGGAATTCTACGTATGAATTTTTAAAAACTTGTTATAAATATAGAATTCCTATTACACTAGTTTTTAACCAACATTGCGGTTCATTTGCTGATTCTGCTGATTGCACGCTACATAATTTTGATTTGGTTGTAATTAATGATCTTGTTAAGTTTTTAGAAAAATTTTATGTAGCTACGGTTGAATTTTCCGGTGCTTATTATCCTACTGTTTGTAATATTTTGGCATATATAGCCGATATTTCTGATTTGCTCAAAGAATATAAAAATAAAGAAGGTTATAAAGAAGCTGTTGGCGCCATGTTTACGAAATTTAAAAAATATTTTTTTTTCGATTCCCCCTATTTACTTGGTTGGTGCTATGCTAAATCCGTGCATGAAATATAATAATATGTGTCACTTTAGTACTCTTATTTATACTAACTTAGAAATAAATACTAATCACTATAGAAAAATTATATAATCACTATACTGATTTATTTGATTTAGCCTTTTAGGAGCCATCATCTTCTAAAAGGCCGGCACATAGTGGTTTTCCTAATTCGTTTTATGATTTAAATTGTTGGAACAGTGTTGATGAGAGAACTTACACATCAACTTATCGGGAAGAGCTGAAATATTATCTTCGTACGGCACCAGAGGATCGCAGACGACGGATCAACACGTTGGATTGGTAGAGGAGTAATGAAACACAATATTCTGTGCTTTCAAGATTATCTAGAGATATCTTGAATGTTCCAATGTCAACCGTTGCATCAGAGAGCGCCTTCAGTCAGGGACGACAGCAGCTTGGAGACAACCAACACTCATTGGGAAGCAATGCAATGAATGTTCTAGTTTGCCTCAGAGATTGGATTAGAGCGGAAAGAAGAAATCAAAGAATGGAACCGGAGTCGAGCGACGAGCTGAAACTTGAAGAAATTATGACTTCACGGGAGAACTCAGCAGAATCAAATCCAATGCATGGTTTTGCCCCCGTTGACTTCGACTATCTTATGCAAGTTCCCATTAATATTAACATGAATGAGTTGGAAAAAATGATGCATAATTTATAGATTTTTCATTCATGTAAATTATAAATTTTGGATCATTTTGCAATCAATAAAATTCCCCAAATTCATTCACTCCTTAGTCCTTGCTTTTTATATTTTTTCATTTAACGATTTAAAATTTTAAATTAACTTTCTAGTTTTCTACTTTAAATTAAAAACTTACTTCTAATATATTATTAATTTACTACCAAATATTATTAATTTATTATGTTAAGTAGCATATGTTTTGTATATTTGTGTATATATCTTCTATAGAAGTGTATATTTAACGTATACATGTGTATATGTTTTATAAATTAGTATATAACTATATATATACATACTGTAATGTATATATAATGTAGTATATTTTATAAGTAGTAATATATACACATTGAATGGTGCGTATACACGTGTATATATCATCTATAGAAGTGTATATTTAACGTATACATGTGTATATGTTTTATAAATTAGTATATAAGTATATCTATATATATTGTAATGTATATATAATGTAGTATATTTTATAAGTAGTAGTATATATACATTGAATGGTTCGTATACACGTGTATATATCTTTTATAGAAGTGTATATTTAACGTATACATGTGTATATGTTTTATAAATTAGTATATAAGTATATCTATATGTATTGTAATGTATATATAATGTAGTATATTTTATAAGTAGTAGTATATATACATTGAATGGTGCGTATACACGTGTATATATCTTCTATAGAAGTGTATATTTAACGTATACATGTGTATATATTTTATAAATTGGATATCTTCTATAGAAGTGTATATATGTGTATATATCTTCTACAGATGTATATATTTAATGTATACAAGTGTATATGTTTTACAAATTAGTATATGACTATATATATATATATATATATATACATATTGTAGTATATATATATGTGTGTATATTGTAGTATATATTTTATTTAAAATAGTACATATATATTGAATGGTGTGTATATATGTGTATATATCTTCTATAGATGTATATATTTAATGTATACAAGTGTATATGTTTTACAAATTAGTATAATATGTATATATATATATGTATATTGTAGTATATATTTTATTTAAAATAGTACATATATATTGAATGGTGTGTATATATGTGTATATATCTTCTACAGATGTATATATTTAATCAAGTGTATATGTTTTACAAATTAGTATATAACTATATATATATACATATTGTAGTATATATATATGTATATTGTAGTATATATTTTATTTAAAGTAGTACATATATATTGAATGGTGTGTATATATGTGTATATATCTTCTCTAGACGTATATATTTAACGTATACAAGTGTATATGTTTTACAAATTAGTATATAACTATATATATATATATACATATTGTAGTATATATATATGTATATTGTAGTATATATTTTATTTGAAGTAGTACATATATTTTGAATGGTGCATATATATGTGTATATATCTTCTACAGATGTATATATTTAATGTATACAAGTGTATATGTTTTACAAATTAGTATATAACTATATATATATATACCTATTGTAGTATAAATTTTATTTAAAGTAGTACATATATTTTGAATGGTGTGTATATATGTATATATATCTTCTACAGATGTATATATTTAATGTATTCAAGTGTATATATTTTACAAATAAGTATATAACTATATATATATACATATTATAGTATATATATATGTATATTGTAGTATATATTTTATTTAACGTATGACATATATATTGAATGGTGCGTATATATGTGTATATATCTTATATAGATGTATATATTTAACGTATACAAGTGTATATGTTTAATAAATTAGCATAATATAACTATCTATGTATTGTAATCCATGTATATTGTAGTATATATTTTATTTTAAGTAGTACATATACATTGATTGGTGCGTATATATGTGTATATATCTTATATAGATGTATATATTATACGTATACAAGTGTATATGTTTTATAAATTAGTATAATATAACCATCTATACATTGTAATACATATATATGTATATTGTAGTATATATTTTATTTAAAGTAGTACATACATATTGAATGCTGCGTATATATGTGTATATATCTTCTATAGACGTATATATTTAACGTATACAAGTGTATATGTTTTATAAATTAGTATATAACTATATATATATATATACATACATAGTATATACATATATATTTTAGTATATATTTTATTTAAAGTAGTACCTATATATTGATTTAAAATGATTTAAAATGAATTTCTAGTTTAAATTAAAAACTTACTTTTAATATATTATTAATTAACTATCACACACACACACACACATATATATATATATATATATTGTTGTATATACTTTATTTAAAGTAGTACATATATATTGAATGTTGCGTATATATGTGTTTATATCTTCTATAGACTTATATCTTTAACGTATACAAGTGTATATGTTTTATAAATTAGTATATAAGTATATATATATATATATAGTAGTAGTATATATATATATATATTGTAGTATATACTTTATTTAAAGTAGTACATATTATTGAATGGTGCGTATATATGTGTATATATCTTCTATAGACGTATATCTTTAACGTATACATGTGTATATGTTCTATAAATTAGTATGTAACTATATATATATATATATATATATATATATATATATATATATATATTGTTGTATGTATATATGTATATTGTAGTATACATTTTATTTAAAGCAGTACATATATATTGAATGGTGCGTATATATGTGTATATATCTTCTAAAGTAGTATACATTTAACGTATACAAGTGTATATATTTTATAAATTAGTATGTAAGTATATATATATATATATATATATATATATATATATTGTAGTATATACTTTATTTAAAGTAGTGCGTATATATGTGTATATATCTTCTATAGACGTATATCTTTAAAGTATACAAGTGTATATGTTTTATAAATTAGTATGTAACTATATATATATACATATTGTTGTATATATATATATGTATATTGTAGTATATATTTTATTTAAAGTAGTACATATATATTGAATGGTGCATATATATGTGTATATATCTTCTAAAGTAGTATATATTTAACGTATACATGTGTATATGTTTTATAAATTAGTTTATAAATATATATATATATATATATATTGTAGTGTATATATATATATATTATACTATTATAGCATATGTTTTATTTAAAGTAGTACGTATAGTCATATATAATGGTACGTATTTATGTGTAATTGTTTATATATTTTTTTAAAAATATATATTGTATATTGGAGTGTATATAGTGTATATTGGAGTATATATAGTGTATATTGGATTTTTTATTTATTTTTTAAACGGGTTTGACCGGTTTTTAACCGTGTTTGACTGGGTTTTGGTAGGTTTGACCGGGTTGGGTTAAGTGGGCCGGGTTAGGGTGGGTTTTAATTTTTTTACTGTTTGGCCTGGCCCGGCCCGGCCCGACTAGCGTCCAAACCGGCCCTTAACTGACCCTCAACCCGGTTAAAATGGAAGGACCGGTTCCGGGTTGGCCCGGCCCGGCCCGTTTGACACCCATAATTTCCATCAAGTGGGGTCTGGGGAGAGTAAAGTGTACGCAGTCCATCACACTACCTCAGATGAAGTAGAGAGGTTGTTTCCGATAGACCCCCGGCTCTTTTCTCTCAGAAAACGAGTTCCTTAAAAATGAGAAAGATAATTTTTCTAATGAAAGTAGAAAAAATAAGTTTCATAAGCGACATTTCACACTGATTGTCTCCTCCCGAGATCCAACACACTCCCACCAGTGGCGAACCCAGGATTTAAGGGACGTGGGTGTTCGGAAGGTTCGAA
This sequence comes from Capsicum pubescens, assembly GCA_030864215.1. Taxonomy (NCBI): domain Eukaryota; kingdom Viridiplantae; phylum Streptophyta; class Magnoliopsida; order Solanales; family Solanaceae; genus Capsicum; species Capsicum pubescens. The sequence goes on along the minus strand of CM061548.1, from coordinate 5,004,473 downwards.
CACATATATTGACGTTAAGGTTCTGCCTGAAAACCAAAACACTCAGTTATCTTCTTTGTTTATAGAGTGTTTTTCTAAATCTTATGTTAATTTTTATAATGGGTGTCGGAGCATCAAATACTCGGTTATAGGTCCGCCCCTGACCCCCACCTACATAGGCAGAGTGTAAGAAGGGTGGTTCGGCAAAACTAAATAAGTTTGGTTCAAACCCTGTATTTATCTTTAAAATTCATTTGATATGTATAATTTACTAAATTATAACTCAACTCGAGTAAGCTAAAATCTTGACTCATAAGGTTTATATATTCTAGCTCCGCCTCTGATTATAGATCATACTTTTTGTCTATCAAACACTAGAAAATAGATTAATAAGAGAACTACTTATTTTCCAGATCATTTGTTGTGGAAAACGTTTATACCAAACACACCCTAAGTTAATTTTCTTTTTCAAATAACAGTTGATATAATTAAAGCATTAAAATTAAAATAACTTCAACTAAACGCTAATTAAGATCTCTAAGAAGTCAAATTTAACTACCAATAAGGTTGAACGTGAGAATGATCTCTAAACTTGGATCTTGATTCTTGAATATCATATTATAAAATTTGCTTTCAATTATTTTCATATTATTTAATTGAATTATTAAGGTCATTGATTAGTTAAATCAAGCTGGCAAAAATATTTGACAACTAGCAACATGTGTACTACAAATATGTTATCGATATGAATTGTGATGGGATGGTTAGGATTTTTTGATACTTAATTAGAGGTTTCGCATCCAAGCCGTTGGAAAATGAAAAATATTTGTTGGAGTGCGATCCCGCAAATGAGTCTTGCAATGCGCGAATCTGAATTTAGTCGAGTTTCAATACAAATACTGAAAATCAAATAAAAAATACTTCAGAACATGTTCAATCTCATCATTGAATAAATTATTGAGCATATTAAGAAAAAACAAGTTTGTAAAGCAAATACAGTAGCGAAGAATAGGGACGTGCAAAAACCGAACCGACCGATAAATTGAACCGTTAAAAATGTTATTGGGTTAACGATTTTATTAAAAAAAATTATTGGATTATTGGTTCGGTTCAATTTTTTCTTATTGGGTTATTGGATAAACCGATAACCCAATAAGAATATATATGTGTGTGTGTATATATATGACTTATTATATATTTCTCTTTAATTTCTACAAATTAACAAACCAATTATTTCAATTATATAAACTCTTAATTTCTCCTAACAACATTTAGTTCAAACTTGAAGGTTCTTGTAAATTAAAACACATCATGTAGGATTTTCGTTTGCAACTAAAATTCGGTTGTTTTCATGTAAGTTACTGTTATTTCTATTTTATGAGTATTTCTTGTTGGTTAAATCGAAAACCGAACCGTTAAGGAATAAAAATCGATAAACCAAAAATCGATAAAAAATAACTTATTGGTTTGATTATTGGTTTAACATATTTAAAAATCGAAAACCGATAAACCAACCCGATAATATATAAAACCTAACCGAACCGACCAATGCACACCCCTAGCGAAGAACACATGTTAGAACAACGAAAAGAGAATTCATACAGTAACTATGTTAAAATAATATGATAATCGAGGCAAACACAATAACAAGTAACACTAAAATGAAGGATAAGATCGTAGAAAGTAATCATAACAATATTTAAATGTAACTAGATAACTCTCGATCTACCAGCCATTTATTCTAATCTTCGTACCAATAGCAAACGAAAGATAAAAGGCTCCATACAATTGATTTTTGTGTTCAAGCATTTTCCTGAACCGCGCGCATAACGGGAGCTTTAGTACGTCGAACTGACGTTTCTATTCCTTTTTTGCATGTCAAATAATTCTTCTAAAGAATTATGGGCTGGATCTGAACCAAACTCCAAAAAGGCCTTAGCCAACATTTGTCCAAGTTGGACCTCTGATGGAGTACTAAGATGCACAAAATCTGGGCCTACTTTGAGCCCATTAGCATCAATTGTTTTCACATTTTGAAGTTGAATTCCCAATTGGGCCTGTCTTATTTCCTCTGTATAAGGCCCATATTTTGATGCCAATGCCACCTATGTATCCACAAACAAAGCCCAAAAGGAAAAGATCCAAATAAGCACCACGTAACGACGTAAAAATGTACTATTATCATCTTTAATTAAGTTGGGCCTTATAACTTTCAATAAGGGTAAAATTGAAAATTGTATCTTTAAATAGTTACTAAATAAGGAAAGATGACATTCTTTTTGGGATGGACAAAAAAGAAACTGGCGACACATAAAATGGGACGGAAGGAGTGGTATAAACTATTTTACACTATTAACACGTGGGTTTGATCCCCACGGACGTTGATTTTTATTGAAGGGGAGCTCTGAAGTAACTGGTAAATTCGGTGTCATGTGATTAGGAGATCACAGATTCAAGCTGCGGAAACAACCTCTTGCAATAATGCAATGTGTACAACACATCCTTGTGGGGTTTAGTCCTTCTTGGGACCTTGCGTATAGTGTGCATTTTAATGCTCTACAAAGCTGCATATACATAAACATATTTATACATACATACATACATATATATATATATATATATATATATATATACGCGCGCGCGCACACATATATATAAAATGAACTAAGGCACATGTTAGCCTATATGTTAGAAGCATGTCATGCAAAACCCACCTTCCGACCTCGAAAAAAAAGAAAAAAAAAAGATGTAATTTATATATACTGACAGTTATAAATAAAACGTTCGAATCACCTGAATAATAGGCAGGAAAGGTGTATTCAAGTCATTGCGTATATCGATGAAAAACTTCTCCAATCTTGATTTATACAAGTTGGCACCTTCAAGATTCCAAGTATCACTCTCTCCTGGATACCAAAGAAGGGCTCGAACTATTCCACCATCTTGTAACGCGACTCGAGTCCTATTCAACATTTGATTATAAAAAGACGAACCTTGAGACCAATTGGCTAATATTTGAGCCACCAATAGCACATGGAACCAAACCAATCTCACCTATCTTCGAATCATTTTTCAAGACCGAATTAGCAAATGACATACAGGGACCAATCCCACAAATTGCATAGAAATCAATTTGCTTCTTCCCATGGAAGTCCTTTTGTTAATCTTAGAATTGATGGATTGGATTGACATTCTTGTGGAATATATCCATCATAAATATATTTTTGTTACTATTCGTTGTTTTATAAAAGCCGGAATCAAAATATGTCCTATAACTATAAAAAATATCAATTTATGTCATATAAAAAAAAAATACTAAAATAGGCTTTGTGCACTTAATAAGTGCACAATACCTTTACAATTGCCCTCTGGACGGTATTACAAAAGGTCAAACTTAGATTGTCTATTTTTTTTATGGATTGTGCACTTATTGGTTCAAGTGTTGCTCAATATTCGTGTAGCTCGTGAAGGAGTGGGCCGTGGGGGATTATAGAAGCCGGAATCAAAATATGTCCTACAACTAAAAAAATATATCAATTTATGTCATATAAAAAAAAGACACCAAAATAGGCTTTGTGCACTTAATAAGTGCACAATACCTTTACAATTGCCCTCTGGACGGTATTACAAAAGGTCAAACTTAGATTGTCTATTTTTTTTATGGATTGTGCACTTATTGGTTCAAGTGTTGCTCAATATTCGTGTAGCTCGTGAAGGAGTGGGCCGTGGGGGATTATAGAAGCCGGAATCAAAATATGTCCTACAACTAAAAAAATATATCAATTTATGTCATATAAAAAAAAGACACCAAAATAGGCTTTGTGCACTTAATAAGTGCACAATACCTTTACAATTGCCCTCTGGGCGGTATTACAAAAGGTCAAACTTAGATTGTCTATTTTTTAATGGATTGTGCACTTACATTTTTTTTATGGATTGTGCACTTATTTAGTGCACAATTCTTTTTTAAAGTAGATTGTGCACTTATTTAGTGTACAATCCATAAAAAAAATGAATTGTGTACTAAATAAGTGCACAATCTATTTATATACTATCCTCGAGGCAATCTATTTATATATTACTTATAACTTTTGTATATCTAAATATTAATTTTAACGTACAAATCATATTGATGTGACAATATTAAAATTTTAAACAACTACAAATCTTCAAACAAGCTTAATGATGTTTAGACAAACTTCTACATGGTACAGAAATGAAAAAATTAAATTGTACATGCTTAAAAAAGTTAATTAGTGATATTAATTAGAGGGTATATATTACTTACACAAATTTTTCTTACAACTTGAGATAGTTGAATAGAAGGAAAATTTTGGAAAAAAATAATTTTGTATCACTATTGACATTTGATAAACTGGTATGCTTAAGATACATATTGAAGTCACACGTTAGTATATGCGGGGGCGGCTCAAGTACATCGGTGGCGTAAGACGAAAATCAAATGGAGACCATAAATTTTTAAGAAAAATCATTTTTGTTAATAAAGTCTATATTTTAAATTTTGAGATGTTAAGTTGTAAATATTATAAATGATTCTTTTAATTATTTTTTTCGTTAATATAGCTAATACATTTAATCTTTATGGAGACATACTTTAAATACATCAAAATTCTTATAATAATTCTTTCCTTTTATATAAGAAGTATTTTTTTTATACAAATAATATTTAGTATTGTTTTAATAAAAAACTATGATCTATTATTGCTAAAATAAAATGAGGTCCGTCAAAGTTGGGGCCTTAGGCGGTTGCCTTTTTTTTTTATTAGGTAGAGCTGGCACTGAGTATATGTTGGTTAACAAAAAATAATATATTGTGCACTTTTTAAAATGGCTTAAAATAATATAAATGGCTTAAAAAAATGAATTGCTGCGAGAATAGTATATAAATAGATTGTGCACTTATATAGTGCACAATTCATTTATTTTATAGATTGTGCACTAAATAAGTGCACAATCTATTTTTAAAATTTTTTGCACTAAATAAGTGCATAATCCATAAAAAAATTAAAAAATTGAATTGTATACTAAATAAGTGCACAATCCATAAAATAAATAAATTGTGAACTTATTTAGTGCACAATCTAAGTTTGACCTTTTTTAACACTGTCCAGAAGTTTGCTGTTAAATTGTAAAGGTATTGTGTCCTTATTAAGTGCACAAAGCCTATTTTGATGTTTTTTTTTTTATATGGCATAGATTGATATTTTTTTTTAGTTATAGGGCATATTTTGATTCTGGGTTCGAGATTATATTGATACTTTTTTTAGTTGTAGGGCATATTTTGATTTCGGGTTCGGGATTATATATTAGCAGCTTGTTCATATAAAAATATGTTTTATATAATATATAATTAATTAACAATGTGGTAGAATGTGGGAATTAATTAATAATATACAAACGTGAATCTTGATTCTTTCATATATATATATTTTTTGGTTTCCCAAGATATTTCCAAAGCCGGCAGCCATGAGACTAATCCTCAATTTCTAGCACACTATGCAATAGGATATAACAAATTAAGTGATATAACAAAAATAGCAATATTTTCGCTGGGCTAAACCACTACCGCATGATACAGTTACCATGTGTAACTCATCTATTTTTTTACGTCGTTGCATTTATCCTCTTATTTATTTATTTATTTATTTATTTTGATTTTACCTCTTTCAATTATTTTCCTATTTTAAAATTTTATATTCTATGATATTTCTCACGTTTTCTACACAAAATCGTGCTCCACAAAATCTGGTAAGAATTTAATTTCAGTTATTGCATATTATCCCAAAATACATCTACTTTGTATATTGTATTTCCTCCTTAAAATTGATCTCTTGATCTTTTATTATTTAAGCTTTTGTTTCTAGTATGTGAAGGTCTGCTCTAATAATAGAATACACATCACGTTTAAGATTTAACAAAGGTATAACCCCTATTAATAATTCAGTATCTGACAATCCACTATTATTTAATATCAAACTTTCTCAAGAGACAAATACAAATGCAATATCTACGCCTATACAGTTGTTAAAATTAATGACCATAAACGAGATGAGATCGAAGCATCGTAATTATCAACGAAAATAATTGAAATTATGAAAGCTAAGGGATTAAAAAAAGCATCTTCCTCCAAAACCCTCAACATGCAAAACAACTACGAAGCAGGAAAGCAAAAAAAAAATTGAAGGAACTAGCAAAATTTTAAGTACAAAAGTTGACAAAACTTTCAAAGATGATTCTGAAGAAGACGAAGAAGAAGGGGTGTTTTATTTTATTTTTATGAATTTTGTAATTTGTGTATGTATGTAATATATAAGTTAATTCTCTATGTTATTATTATTATTTTTTTGATGTATTTTTACTAATGATAATGCATTGTACATGTATCTACGCTTTTTCTCTCAGTATGTTTAAATATTGATGAATAAAACATTCGATATATCTGTTGCTCGTAAAATTAATTTAGTTACGCTCAAACTAGTTCAGACATTATGATTGAAGAGTGGGGGTTATTTATGAAGCAACTTATCCATTATAAATGTATGTCTTATAATATAATTAATTACCATGAGATGGAATGTGGGAATAATCTATAAACGTGGATGTTGATTCTTGAATATAATAATAATAATAATAATAATAATAATAATAATAATGATAATTATATATATATATATATATATAAAAAAAAAATCTGTTAATAATTTAATTTATATGATTAAGATGATTGATTGGTTAATCAAGCTGGCAAAAGGGTTTGCCATTTGAGTAGCATGTAATTTTGGGATGTCAACGATTTGCAAAATATTAAATAGGTTAACTGATTAAATCATATTAAAATATTATATTTTTTATAATTTTCTTTGTCATCTAACTTATCATGGCCATAATTTGTAATCTTTAACTTACGCTAACGCTTTATTTTTCGATCCCAACATTATATACGTATATACCCCCATAATTTAAGCGACATCTCTATTACCAATCAATTAATTTATCTATGTGTAATTAATGTCATGCCCAATAAAATATGTAAATGTTATGATAGTATCATCATTAAATAGAACTCAATTAAACCACATTTTTTCTACTTAGAATCATCAAAATATATGTGAAAAATTCAATTTTTTTTTTAAAAATTTTGGATTCATAATGTCTTAAATTCACTAAATTCGTATAATAAATGAAATCATTATTTAATTCGCCACCATTAAATTTACAACAACATATCTAATGAAATTATGTCAGTGTATACAGACGTTAGCACTACCGTGTAAAGGTAGAGAGGCTGTTTCTGAAAGACACTTGGCTCAAGTATAGCAAATTTAAGTACAAAAAAGAAAAAAACGGTGAAAAAAATATAGCAATTAATAAGGAAATTAAACAGTGCAAAGTCTGAAAGAAACAAACTAGAACAACAACAAATAATATTATAATCGAAACACATGAACAATAACAAACTGTGATACATATCACGAGAAAGAACTACAATACTTATGACTAGTACAACGACAAATAAAAATAAACCTAAACCCTAAAAAACCAAGACGATACTCTTGACCAACTACTCTTCTACCTTAATAGACGTCCTCCACGCCATCAAATTTAAAAATAAAAATAAAAACTAAAAGGAACACTTAAGACATATGAATTTAAACCTAATTATTCCATGCATGAGTCTTCAAACATATTAGAAACCACCATTTGGAGGGGCTTGTGTTGAAGAAGAAGCACCATTTTCCAACATCCTCAATTTATGGTTCAACTTTAGATCAACAAGATCCAACCATTCTTCAAGTCTTGTCACATCCTCTTCTTTAACATTATCAATGTATTCCCACACATTTTCCATGTCATTCGCGTCAGGTGTCTGATTAGATATAATTTTTTCTACCATATCGAGCTTGTCAAGCTCACCTCGTCGCTCCTTCACTTTGATCCGTGCATTTGCATCAAAAAAGCGACCATCCACACTTGGCTGTGTATCTGGACTTACAAAACGACCAACAACAGAGTCAAATGTAGGGTGAAAAAACGAGTAGGGCTTACCATTGGGAGAATATGATATTATTCCCACATCAACACCATCATATTTCTCAACTAGCTTGCTTACTTTTTTATATAAACCCGACTTACGCTTTGAGAAAGTTACAAGTCGAGTAGTCTCATTTTCTATTTTCTCAATAGGAATCTTTCGACGCCCTAGATACTTTCGTCCTGACATGACTCAAGCTTTGAAGAAAGATAAATAAAATTATAAATTGATTGATAAGACACTCAATAATTGTGTTGCTTATAAAAATGAAAATATGATGGCTTTTTATACAAAAAATTCTTCACTATTGTAATAAATTTCTTGCCAAATAATTTAAGTGAAATCAAATCTCTTCATCTGTTGAAAATTATAGTAGCAAAATAAATTTTATATGGATACTTCAAATATATTCTTGCACTTACCATAATAGTAAAAAAAAATATGAGAAACTTCAAATTAAGGAGATAAATATTTAATGTGCTTAATGACTTTACTAAATTGTGATAAGCAAGTGAGAAATTGTTGGATTACATAATGATTACACACACATATCTAAGAAGATTATAGTAGCAAAAGAATTTTTTTTATTTTAAAATATATTTTTGCACTTACAATAATTAAAATTTTAAAAACTCAAGTGAAATATTCTAGTATACTTAATAACATTTTCAAATTGTGGTAAAGAAGTGAGGACATAATTTGAAATTAAATAATCTACGTATCAAAATCAAATTCTGATCAACAAGGTGAAAGTAATCAATTGAGATATGAAAATTCCCCTATATGTGCTTTGCCTAATTAGTAAATGTTGCAAAAATATTTTTTTCTTCATTTTTTTCTCAATATAAAAATCTTTATGACATTATTAAATCCAATTATCGAGTGTAGTGTATGATGAAAGTTGAATTTCAATATTTAACAAAAAAGAGATCAAGATAAAATTCAGAAAATATTTACAAAATATTTAGTGTAGCAAACAATTAATAATAGTCATCAACTATATTCAAACTATTACATTTTTTTTTTTTGGTAAAATATAAATAACACTAACAAGCAAACCAATATACCTATAGAGAACCTCGAATCCGTAGCCCCCCTCTAGGAAGGTTGCTACTTCTTTAGACTTCCAACTGAATCAGTCTAGTTGCAAGAGGAAATGTTGAATCAAACTATAACAACTATGAGCCTTTTTAGCATTCCTAAACAATCTTATTCTCTCTATAAATTCAGATTCAATCTATGCTAGAACAATATCACTTTCAATAGTAATGCCTGTGTGGAGTTTTCAATTTCTTTACCTCCGTGTATGATAGATGATAGCACTCCATAAAGCTGCAACCACTTCTTTATAGAATTACTTCCAGTACCTGTCTCACCTTCCCTTTGTAATCTCTTTTTGTACATCTTGTTTTATTTTTGCAAAAAGCATATACTATGTTTTATGACTATATGCATAAAGTTGTGATGATCTAGTATAATTTGTGAGCAGTCCAACAAGACAGTTACATTGCTCGTAGAACGAAGTAATATATATGTACTAAGTTTTTTTTGAAATTATGATGACACGTCTTAATATGTGACTAATTCAATTAAATAAGTAGGCTGAGTATAGTCTGTATAGCATGAAGTCATACAGGTCTGTCATGACTTCATGCCATTGTTAGTCGATTTTGATTTCGCTTACCGACGTTTTTTTATTATGCATCTTTACCGCTCAACGTAAGAATATTTTATTCCACTTATTTTTATGAAACTTTACGCGGTCAGTTCAGTGCAAATATCAAAATCGAGGATACAATTTACACACTCATTTAATTACTTATTTTTAGTTGATTTATATGGTGTAAAATTTCCTAAAATAAAAGCATTGGTTTGGTTTGGTTCTTGGTTTAGAATGACCTAATCGTTCTTTTGTGATTTGTATTGGTCGAATTCTTAATAATTTTCTTTTCAGGCTTTATGCAATAAGATGAACTTATTGTAGAGCCTGAGTCAATCGATAATTGGAAGTAACTTGAAGATGAATTTCTTGATCGTTTTTACGGCACTCATCGTACAATGAGTAAATGGGCCATGTTTCAAATCATTGGGCCTATCTAGCTCACTTTCTTTTGTATTTCATAGGCCTTCTTCAACATTCAACAACTTTTGTTGATGATTTGGACCTCTTTGTAGTAAGCAATATTTGGGCCGGAGAAGAAAGGGGACAGATTGAAGCCCGACTAATTCAGATTCGCGCTGGGTAGGGCTCCATTCGGGGAATAGAGCTCCTAACAGAGTTTTCTCAATGCTCAGGGTAGGGGACAGATAATTCATTAACACATAAACGAATATTCAAACTCGGCTTTAGCTGATAAGTCAGCACTCCAACTTGCTAATTTATAAAATAATCATTTAGATACGTTCAAAATTTATCTCTTCATGAGACACAATAAGGACAAATTGAAGTGTTTAGTGGCTTGTCTAGACCAACTTGACGTGTCTACATGTGCACTTTTAAAGTTGGAGTGATTACTTACCAGCTTCGTCCAAGTTTGAGTGTGTGTATATGTACATGTTTAATTTTGTATGTATCATTCACTAATCTTATAAATGTATCACAATAAATCTTAACGACTCGACATTCACTATCATATAACTGTTTTATACAATTTGTAGTTACTGTCCATTTTTCGTAATTATTGGATTCATAATCTTGTGGTTTTAATATGTCATGAGAAAAATTGAAACTTAAGTGTTGAAAAAAAATCATTCTTTTTTAAAAGAATTAAAAAAATATAATTCTTTTTGAAACAGAAGGAGTAATAATTTTAAATTCACAACAAATAGAAAATGAAAATAATATCTAATCTGCAGCTTATTTAGAAATAGTACCAAAAAAAAATGGAAAAAGAGTTCAGCTTAAATTATTATTCTTTTTGTTTCAATTTATTTGTTTGGTTTTTATACAGCGATGCGAGTTTAGAAAAGAAGTAAATAAGACTTTTAACTTTTGTGTCTTATATTAAAGATATGTAGAATATGATATAATACCGTCTACTATTCCGGATATGTGGAAACTAGAATTAAAGAGTTGCTAAAAAGAGAAAGAAACATTTCTTTTTGAAACAGACGAAAACGAAAGTAAGACAATCAAATTGAAATTGAGGGCTTTTTAAGGGCAATAAAACTACAATTGTGCTTCCACATTCAGCCGAACTCAGTAACTTTGACCGTCATCCTTTATTAATATTTAAAAATTAGATTAGTTTCTATGTATAAATGATTTATTTAAGAATCTAATTATTTTTTTCTAAAATCCAAAAATAATAAATTCAAAATTCTAGCCCGCCTCTATTTCCTTTTTAAGTTGAAAATTTTAACAAACTCATAGTGGAGGAACTAACCAACTTTACTAAATTAAATTAAAGCCTTCCTCTAAAAGAAAACAAAAGAAGTAATTAAACCTAACATGTATTCATAGTATTAATTCCTATCTAATAAAAAAATAGGGATAGTAATTCGAAAAATATTTAAACTTTGTCTGAATTTGCAGTTGAGCATACTGAACTTTGCGCGAGTCTTATTACTCCCTTAGACTCTTTTTTTCGTATTTTAATGACATATATCTTCCACTTGGATAAGTGCGCCAATCTCATATTTACACATTTTTTCGTATTTTAATATCTTCCCACTTGGACAAGTGCACCAATCGCATATTTACACGTGTAAATATGAGATTGGCGCGTGTATAACACCGTCATCTGCCAAAATTGGGTATAGTGTTTCGGAAGGATTAATTAATTCCACTTTAAAAAAGTTCAGGGGTAATAGGACCCCGCAAAATTCAATATGTTCAACTGTAAATTCAGGCAAAGTTCAGACATTTTTCTGACTATTATCCCAAAAAAAAAAATCTAAATGAAATTATTAATTTGATTAAATATTTAATAGTATTAAGTAATTAATGCTAATTAACATTTGTTTGATTTGATGTAAAATAAAGTAAGTTTGTTTGTCAGTTGCCATGCAATATAAATTATTTAACGTCGATGTATATGTGTTTTTATGGTGACGTTAAATAATAAAATGAGGGTTAAATTTGGTGAGAGGGACAGGGCCAGCGGGAAGGGGTAATAAAGGAAATAAGTCACCATAAAGATTTGAACTTAAGATCTCATGGTTCTCAATTGAAACAAATAGGCCACGCCTTAACTCAGATCAAAACTTAAAAAAAATCAAATTTCAAATGTACTTATTACAAAAGTATTAAGATCAATTGCTAACACTTTGTACCATCACTGTGAATGTTTGATTGTATTTGTTAAAATACCTGATTGAGTTAAATTTCAGGTGAAAATGGCAGCACAAAGGAAAAAAATGAAGGAGAGGAAGAAACCTAAGGGTATAGAGGATTTTCCTAACAAAGCCCCAACCAAGGGAAAAAAGAAGTAGGGTTTTATTGCTCCCATAGAAGTAGAAGATGACATTCAGTATTTCAAAGTTTAGGGCGGACCTATGTTGGATTTTGGGGTGCTCAAGCACCCACTAAATTCGACGCGGAATAGATATAATTACATAGAAAATATATGAAAATAGGTATAAAACATATAAAAGTAACTATTATAACAAAAAGTTGATTGGGTGTATTGACATTTAGGTTAATCGTTGAACCCCATTGAAGTGATTTTTTACTTTTTCCGATTTTTAAATTATTTAAGCACTCATTATCCTTATATCTTAATTCCTGCATGGTGGTTAACCCTAAATCTAAACCAAACTTGAATTTCTAGGTAAACATAAGTGAAAATAACAAAGTTTCTGATCAGGAAATTAAATCAATTAACAATTAAAAAATAAGAGTAAACATTAGTTTTATTTATCTAGATTGTTATAGTATGATTTTTAACATTTATATTGTATTTGTCCCATAAGATTAGTTTCTACAAAAGAGTTGTTATAAATATGTGTTGTTGTAAAATAATTTATCAATCTTAATTTTTTATTTTTTTAATTTGGAATCAAGAACTTAATCGGTTAGAGTTCACGTGAACCAGATTGAGAAATTTCAGAGCATGAACTTGGAAATTTGAGCAAATTTATTTTTGTCTATTTTTTTCCTTGAATTTCGACAATTCAATCTCAATTTTACTCTAAATAAAGCTCAATTATGAAACAGAAGAACAAATTTTAATCATCTAACAGATTCATTTAACCCTCTTTTAATTTTTCTCATGTATGTATGTGCTCTGATTGAAACACATACTGAAAATAGCTAAAATTTCAGATGTGTACACATGAATGCAGAAACAGAAAAGAAGTAAAGACAAAGTATATACTTTTACGTGAAAGTTGTCTAATTTTGTATATTCATGCAAAAAAAATATACAACGAATATAAAATAAATTAAGTGATCAAAATAGAATTACCGTAAATCTTTCACTCTATTATCAAAAATCAAAATTTCGAATCACTCTATTGTTTTGAAGTTAGCCATATTTTATATTACTATTCTCAAAAAACAGTTACTAAATTTTATGATAAATTTTAAAAAGAAAAGTTTATGAAGTGGAAAAATTAACGAAATAAACTTTTTAGATTGTTTATTGCAAGTTATAGCAACTTTTTTTAGTTTTTAAGTTATTGGGAGAGTGATAAATATTAATGTTATAAATCAGTTTATTTAAGATAATTTTCACTATTTAAATTTGATCTAATCTCATTTTGAATAGTAAATATTTCAATATTTTAATTTTGAGAGTGCAGATCTAGACAAACACTTTAATTTGTATTTATTGTATTAATTGAACACTTCAATTTACAACATGATAATTCAGACACCTTTAAAATTTATGTAATATCATTATCGAGTGTCCATGAGATGAAATGGGACAAATTGAAATGTTTAGCAGTCTGTTGAGGCAAATTTAATGTGTCTAAATGTATATTTAAAAAATTAAAATTCTTACTTATAAATTTTAGTATTTACTTATATATCATGTCTAATTTTGCTTAAACTACTACAATAACAATAACAGGTCAATATTAAAGGTTATTTCACATGAATGTTATCTATAGCTTGATAAAATTTAATTTGTCTAGAACTTTTATGTCACGTGAGGTTATAATGTCTAGAACCCTTGTCTCAAGAAAACTATTCAAAAAGGTTCTGTTGAATGTTTATCCTGACTTTCCTATCCTATTTGAGTTTTTCTTTAGATATATCATAATTTATTTCTCCAAATGTGCCTAATTGTTGTTAGAGCCGTCAATACGAGTCAGGTTTGTTGAGCCAGCTCGATTCGATTTATAATTTAATAGAATTGGATTTTAGTTTTTACAGTCCATTTAAGAACAAGGCTTTTTAACTCAACTCGTATAAGCCCATGGTCTGTGGGGCTTGAGAAATTTGTGTTGGGCTGGCCCATGGGTGTCCGCCCGTTAGTCAAATACATGCAACTATTAAGATTGTTTATTAGTATTTTTATTTGGTTCGAATGATATCATGTCATTGAATTTCGCTATTAGGAGTATTTTTTGGGATGTTGGAGACTTGATTAATAAGTATTAACACTATGTAATATTATCTGATAATATTTATGTTTATTAACATTCTAAAATTAAATTATAAAGTATTAATTTTTTAAAAGTGAGCTGGCTCGTGAGACCCGCAGCCCATAGAGGAATGGTGTGGGCTTAGTATTTTTTGGTCCATGATTTTTTATGGGCCAGCCCGACCTGGTCTGTCAAACTCAAAGCCCATATGGGTTGACCCGTATTGATAGCTTTAATCGTTGTTCTTGTAGGAATCATAATGTAGTCATAAGGGCTTTGAGAGTATTATTTATGGGGAGAATTTGTGAGATACAAGTGTAGCGGTGTCACTTGTGTACAGTGGCGGAGCCTCCTTATCGTAAGGATGTTCATCTGAACCTCCTTCAACAAAAAAATTATACTATTTATATATGGTTTAAATTTCTTTTAATGTATATATAATTGATATTGAACCCCCTTAAGCTAGTTCGTATGCCTATTTTTTTCGATTTTGAACCCCCTTAGAGAAAATTCTGACTTCGCCACTGCTTGTGTAGACCTCTTTTTATTCCGAGTGAATTGTGTGAGGTTGTCTCTCTCTATATTTTGTGCTTCGTTTTTATATAATGGATTGCTCATCTCCTTTTTATGGATGTAGGTTGATTGACCGAACCACATTAAATATCGTGTCTCTTTTGACGTATTTCTCACATATTTTCTTCATATGTGACGTCTTCCGAAATTTGCTTTGTTAGCTTCTGTATGACACCTAGTTATTTCAAACCCCACAGGTTAAACAAATGCTATTTTTATGTTCCGATGAATATGATCACCTTTAATCTTATATAATCATATGCTATCGCATATCCATCTTAACATACACATCGATCTCAACAACAGTCATCTTATTATAAATACTAGAGGTGCATAGCCCGTGTCAGCACGGGCCCAACACTATAAATATTTTTTAGCATTAAAATTCGATATTGATGAGATATAAACATAAATGTACACTGATTTAATTAAATATTATTAATTTTAATATATAAATGACTTATAATAATTAATTCGGGATAATATAGTAAAACAATATTATTAATTCTAATATATAAATGACTTATAATAATTAATTAGGGGTAATATAGTAAATCACGAAGCAATTAGGGGTAATATAGGCAGACATGTCATCTATTTTTTAATTAAATATTATTATTTTTTTAATAAATAAATGACTTATAATAATTAATTAGGGATGATATAGTAAAATCACGGTTAAAGCAGCTGAAACAAACGTCATAAATATCTATTTTTAAAATTAAATATTATTAATTTTAATATATAAATAACTTATAATAATTTATTAAGGGTAATATAGTAAAAAAATATTATTAATTCTAATATATAAATGACTTATAATAAATAATTAAGAAAAATATAGTAAATCATGGAGCCATTAGGGGTAATATAGGCAGACATGTCATTTATTTTTTAATTAAATATTATTATTTTTTTAATAAATAAATGACTTATAATAATTAATTAGGGATGATATAGTAAAATTACGGTTAAAGTAGCTGAAACAAACATCATAAATATGTATTTTTTTAATTAAATATTATTAATTTTAATATATAAATGACTTATAATAATTAATTAGGGGTAATATAATAAAAAAATATTATTAATTCTAATATATCAATGACTTATAATAATTAATAAGGGGTAATATAGTAAATCATGGAGAAATTATGGGTAAAATAGTAAATGACGAAGCAGTGGTCGAAACCAAATGACATATAATAATTAATTAGGGGTAATATGGTTAAAAATATTATTAATTCTAATATATAAATGACTTATAACAATTAATTAAGGGTAATATAGTAAATTACGGAGCAATTAGGGGTAATATAGGATGACATGTCATCTATTTTTTAATTAAATATTATTAATACTAATATATAAATGACTTACAATAATTAATTAGAGATAATATAGTAAATCATGGAGCAATTAGAGGTAATATAGTAAATGATAGGGGGTATTATAGTAATCTATTTTTAATTAAATATTATTAATTTTTTAATACATAAATGACTTATAATAATTAATTAGGGATGATATAGTAAAATCACGGTTAAAACAGCTGAAACAAATGTGATAAATATCTATTTTTTCAATTAAATATTATTAATTCTAATATATAAATGACTTATAATAATTAATTAGGAGTAACATAATAAAAAAATATTATTAATTCTAATATATAAATGACTTGTAATAATTAATTAGGGATAACATAGTAAATCACGGAGCAATTAAGGTGTAATATAGTAAATGATAGGGGTAATATAGTAAATGAAGAGGTGGTTGACTTATAATAATTAATTAGGGATAATATAATAAAAAAATATTATTAATTCTAATATATAAATGACTTATAATAATTAATTAGGGATAATATAGTAAACTACAGAGCAATTAGGGGTAATATAGTAAATGATAGGGGTTAATATAGTAATCTATTTTTTTGAATTAAATATTATTAATTTTTTAATACATAAATGACTTATAATAATTAATTAGAGATGATATAGTAAAATCACGGTTAAAGCAGCTGAAACAAACGTTATAAATATCTATTTTTTTAATTAAATATTATAAATTCTAATATGTAAATGACTTATAATAATTAATTAGGGGTAATATAATAAAAAATATTATTAATTCTAATATATAAATGACTTGTAATAATTAATTAGGGATAATATAGTAAATTATGGAGCAATTAGGATGTAATATAGTAAATGATTGGGGATAGTATAATAAATGAAGAGGTGGTCGAAACCACCTCACTAGAGGTGCATGGCCTGTGTCAGCACAGGCCCAATACTATAGACATCTTTTAGCACTAATATTTGATATTGATTAAATACAAACATAAATGTACATTGGTTTAAAACGATAACTTTTTAAATAATAACTATTTGAGGGTACTCGCTAAGAAGTAAAGTTTTATAAGATAGTTTTTTTCCACATGATAAGAAAGTGTGATGTGTCGTGTAGTCGAGTTATTTTTATTGTTTGATGATAACATTGAGACCTGTTACAAAATATAGAAAAAAATGTAGAACTAATATTCATAGGATTATTTCATACAAAAACTGGAACAACAGATACTTCAATTAACAATAAAATCTTGGATTATCTTCTCAAAGATGATTATGGTTGAAGCAGCTGCAACAAATATGTCATAAACCCATATTTTTCTTGTTTTAATTAAATACTATTAATTTTCTAATACATAAATGATTTATAGTAATTAATTAGGGGTGATATAGTGAAATCACGG